>JAQISU010000115.1:5732500-6035000 GCA_029339505.1 Unio delphinus | reverse complement strand
ACATACATACATACATACATACATACATCATACATACATACATACATACATACATACATGCATGCATACATACTTACATAAATACATACATACATACATACATACCTACATATATTCATACATACATACATATATTCATACATACATATATATTTACATATACACATACATACATACATACATACATACATACATACATACATATATACATACATACATATATTCATACATATATTCATACATACATATATATTTACATATACACATACATACATACATACATACATACATACATACATACATACATACATACATACATACATACATACATACATACATGCATGCATACTTACATACATACATAAATACATACATACATACATACATACATACATACATACATACATACATACATACATACATACATACATACATACATACATGTATGTATGTATGTATGTATGTATGTATGTATGTATGTATGTATGTATGTATGTATGTATGTATGTATGTATGTATGTATGTATGTATGAGACGTCACGACGGCTATAGGTGGAACATAGAAAGGTGGCTCTGTGGATTTTGGCATTTATGAGTGATTTTTTCTACAGTGAGATGATTCATGATTGTTGGAATGATGTGTGAGTGTTCGAGGAGTGCGGGGTATATAGCATTTTTGGTGGATCACATGAAATTTTGGAGAAAAAAGTGTTTATTCATTCAAAAATTTGATTATTTACGTCATGATGACGTCATGATCAACAAACATGGAGGATTTGTTATAATTGTGTTTGTGTAACAAATTTGAGTTGCAAACTGCCGTTTGTATGAATTTTGTAAACTGCAGATAATCTGCAGTATGTAATTTTTGTAATTTAAGTTTGAGTAATAAGAATGCTCATCATTGAATATATAGTTCTGACTAATTTCCTAACAATTAGAGGCGATTGAGTGATATATGAAACATGGAGGATTTGTTATAATTTTGTTTTTTTTGGTTAAAATTTGGGAGATTTTCATTAGAAAAGTACCAAAATGCTTTATCAGTAGGATATTATAGATGATGTGAACTACGGACATGGATGACGAGCTAGAAATAGATGAGCGGTACAGTGGTGATGAAAAGTCAGATTTAGAAGAAGACTTGATAGCAACTCAGACTGAGAAAAATATATACCTTCAAATCGATTCTAAATTTGGAACTTTGGATAGAGATGATTTCAAAAAGAAGATGTGTTTGGAATTGGATGATCAGAATTTAAAAGATATCAGACTATCACTACATGACGTGGCTGAATTGGAAAACAGTAATTATCCTGTGACTTGTATAGTTGAGAGGACAGTAAGATGTGATAGTGCGCCTCTAGAGGAGAGATTAGCTGAGGATATATTTATTCTATACCATCTCTTAGCAGGAGATAACAACTTATCTGAAGTGAAAAGCCTCGCGTCGAGAAAGAAACCACGCACGGGTATGAATGATAGTAGTACATATGGGAGCCGAGTATCTAAAAGAAAAGGATCTAACAAGCAGTCACAGCGATCAGAATCAGAACCAGAACAGGTGATGCAGAACTCCGAACGCAGTTCAGTATCATCTCTTTTAAATGATAAAAATGACAGTTCCGCAATAATAGAGAATTTATACAAGATAATAGATCTAAAACATTTTATACAAAGCAGTATTCAACAAATGAAAGATGACATCAGAAATGAATTGAAAACTGAGCTTGACAAGATACGTAAAGAACTGCACACTAGAGATGTTGATGTTACTAGACTACAATTGGAATTAAAAAGATGCAAAGAGGAAGAAAATAAGTTATCTAAAGACAATCTGGCCTTGAGAATATCACTCAGGGAGAAGAATAACCAGTTGGAAAGTATTAAAGGTCACCAACTGTTTTTACATGAACTGCTCGAAGATAGAGTATGTGATAAGGATAAAGAAAATGTAAGCACGAAATGCGATGCACAGACTCAAATAACACTAGCTGATATAGTGCGTATGGTCAAACCTTCAACTGAAACACAAACAGCAAATATGGTGAATGTGAGAACTGCTCTAAATCTTGATCGTACAAAACGAGGGAAGTATTTATCGGACCAAACGGAATATACGGCGAAGAACAAAGGCGGTCGCTTGAAATCCACTGATTCAAGGGAAGGAGTGGTTCTGACTCCGTCCACAATACCCAGTACCTCAACTGAAGAATTGACAGTAATTGAAGATAATGGAGAACGTGGTTATCATCATGATCAGAAATACTCAGTATGGGAAAATGCAAGATACATCAATAGGGAAAGAAGATCACCATTCAAAAAAAATTCAGCCACCTCATCAAAAGACTTGGATAAAGGAAGCAAAACAATCGATGTCATCACAACTAACAGAAACTGCAGACCTCAAAAAAGAGTGAGGAACTCTTATGAACGTCGAGTTCTAATGTCCAGGATACCGGTTGACAGAACGAGAGAAGAGATGAGAACTTGTATAGAAAAGCACGCCAGAAACAAAGGAATAGAAATAATTGACTCTCAGATCTTAAAGCACCGGCGTGTAAGAGGAGGAAAGGACACTTTTACTGCTTTAGTCACAGTAGATGACTTAGACTTTGAGAAGGTTTTAGAGAAAGGTTTTTGGCCAGATTTTGTATGGGCAAGTGAATGGTATGAGGATTACGGTGATAAGGACGCCAAGAGGTTCAGTTGGAACTATATAAAGGGGTAGTAAGTCACATATATATGTATAAATTATGGTCAACTACTTTATAGTCATTGTACTACTTGTGTTGAAAATCTATTTTTTAAGTCAACAAATGTCTAGTCATACATTTCGTCTGATGACATGGAACGTAAAAGGAGCTATGTATGGTGAACCATACTTGTACTCTTTGCTAAATGAGGTAGATATTGCAGTGCTTACTGAGCACTGGCTTCTTCCGGAGCAACTCAACTTTCTAGACAATTTACATCCACAGTTTAAATCTTTCTCACGCTCTGACAATAGGTTAAAAGTGAATTTCGAAGAAAGGATAAGACATAAAGGTTTTGGGGGAATAGCAATCCTATATAGGAAGTCACTCTGCGTTAATCCTTTGTTGAGCGTCGGCAGTGATAGAGTCTTAGGAATAGAAGTGATATGTAATGATAAATTGAAATATTTTGTATTCGGAGCACTTTTGCCATCAACTAATTTTCCTATTGCAAGTTACTATGAAACAATGGAAGAATTAAAGAACCAGTTTGATATGTTCTGTAAAGAAGGCATTCCCATACTCGCGGGTGATTTCAATGGCCAGTTAAGTTCACTGCTTAGCTTCAAAACGAACTGTCTAACAACAAACGCTAGAGGTGCTATTCTAGAAAAGTTTCTGACCGATAGGCACTTAATATCCGTTAATAGTCAATCTATTTGTGAAGGACCTGACTTTACATTTTTCTCAATCGATGGTAAATCCAAATCGTTGATAGACCATATACTATTGCAAAAAGACAAATTCGATTTAGTGGTTAAGGCCGAAATAATTGATGACCATCCTTTGAACATTTCAGATCATCATCCTGTAAAAATAGAGTTGGTCATTCCTCTTGCATATAATATAATCATGGCTGACAAGCATATAATTCCCTCCATAAATTGGAAGAAAGCATCGGCAGAACAAATAAATAGGTATAAGGAAGCAACACGCAATGAATTTTTAGCGCAACTGCACAAGGCAGAACTAGTGACAAATGTCGATATTGATAGTATTATTCAAGACACGGCAAAGATTTTACATGACGCAGCTTCTAGGTTTCTGCCCATAAAAAGGTTTTGCCCATACGCTAACCCCTATTGGAAATTACTAAACGTAAAAAAGTTTCATACAGAAATGAGGCTGAAACGTAGGGTATGGATCTCTGATGGTAGGCCAAGAGGATGGGAATTTCAGTCATACGCGAACTATAAGAAAGCGAAGAAATGTTTTGGAAAAGAGTTACTGAGAGCAAAAGAAATGTATGACAGAGAACAGTTCAGTGAGCTTGAAAAGGCTGCAGAGCTCGATATTTCTACTTTCTATAAGTTTATACGGAATAAAAGACATAAACGTGGTTACATATACGAAATTGAATCTAACGGAAAAATTGTACGTGACCACGACTCTATAAGAGACTTATGGGCAAATCATTTTTCCATTTTATCATTACCTGACAATACCTATTTGTACGATAAGAATCATTACCAGATGGTCTTAGCAGAGGTTAAAAAACAGAGTATAGAAACCCATTCCCACTTTGATGAAGTTCTTGACAAAATTCCCACTAGAGAAGAAATCAGTAGTGCAATTAGTTCTCTCAGTAAAAATAAGTCATGTGGTCACGACGGTATTGTTGCCGAGCATTTACTGTTTGCGGACACTCAAAGCAGTGTACAGTTACTTGAAACTGTCTTCAAAAAAGTGTACGAGGCCGAGGAGTACCCATGCCATTTTAAACAAGGTTTAGTTATACCAATATTTAAAGGAGGGGGAAAAAGCAAATTAGATATGAATAACTACCGTGATATAACTATAGTTCCAGTGCTTCAGAAAATCCTAGAGCAAATTATATATAATAGACTACTTATATTTTCTAAGCACATTAATTTTCAAAATCCAATGCAACAAGGTTTTAGGACTAATTGTGGCAGTATCACTGCAGCATTTTGTATCAAAGAATCTATATGCTACTATATGGATAAAGATACTCCTGTCTATGCAACATTTCTTGATAATGCTAAGGCATTCAATACAGTCTGGCACAATGGGTTATTTTACAAGCTGTACAAACTCGGCATTAAAGGGAAGACGTGGCGCATCATGAAAGACTCGTTTAAGGGAGTAACTAGTTCTGTTTTATTTGCGGGCAAATTGTCCAAATATTTCAATATTAAACAGGGTGTAGGACAGGGTCGTATCTTGTCCGCTTGGTTCTTTCTCGTTATGATAGACGATTTGATCACTGATTTAGATCACACTTTGCGAGGCCTAAATCTTGTCGATCTTCACCTGCCGTGTGTCTTATAAGCGGATGACACAACTGTAATGGCTAATTCGCATCATTCGATGCAGCATCTGCTCGATACAATCTCTAATTATGCGAAAAGGTGGAGATTGAAATATAACGCAGATAAAAGTTGCAGCATCCTCTTTACAAACAAAAGAAGAAATGATATCCCTGCTTTTCTATTCGACAAATCGCCAATTCCAGTAGTCAAAAGTAAGAAATATGCCGGCATACCTCTAACGTACAACTTTAAACCTAACGATGCGATAAAAGAAGCATGCGATAAAGGTAAACACTTATTAAACTCTTTTTATTTTATTGGTATCAGAGACGGAGGAATGAACCCTCTAATAAGTATGAAAATCTGGAAAAGAATCATTCTACCTTCAGTCCTATATGGATGTGAATTATGGTCGAATATGACGAACACCAATATAGAAGAACTTGAGCTATGTCAGAGATATGCAGCGCGACGTATGCAAGCTTTCGATAAATATTCGCCCATAGAGGCTACGCGTAGTACCTTAGGACTTGGTCAATGGAAGCATACACTGATAAGATGAAATTGTGCTTTTTCAACCGGCTGTGTAGGGGCGATTGGACTCTTATCTGGAAAAAGATTTTCATTTTGCGTTTATGTCAGTACTTGACCAACCCAATTAGACAGACGGGGTTTATAGCAGATATTGACAAAATATTCAAGAAATATGGTATGGGAAGTGTTCTCTTAGACTATGCAGTAAGAGTACAAACCCAAGGTAAACTTGTTTGGAATCGGAATATTATTGATAATATTCAAAACATCGAAGAATCTACCTGGAATACAGATATTGAACTAAGGAGCGATTTAATTCACTTCAGAAACATTCATTTGGACTTAAAACCAAGCAGTATATGGTTTCTTGGACGTAAATTTCCATCTATGTTATGGCCTCTCTCTGAAATAGTGAAACTATATATCATGCCTGTTGGAAAAGTTATGATATGTAAACTCTGTGGAAAAGAGACTGACGACAGAGCGAAACATCTTATCTTAGGTTGTGAAAAGCTCCTTGAAGAACGAAACGTCTTCTTTGAGAGGGTGATTGACACTTTAGAGGTGAGAGACGGGGTTAATTTATTTTAATCAAGAAGAAGATATACTATTGGAGACACTTCTTGGAAGCAGAGTAGATTGCTTGTCGTCTATCGACGATGATGTATGGGATAAACTCATGTTGGTAACGGCAAAAAGCATAACCTCATTTCACAATAAAATGCATGCCCTACTCTCAACAAACATGTCATAACATAACAGCAATAATAAGTAGTTAATCTAAATAAATAAATAAATTAATTTAAAAAAACAAGCAAAAACAAATATCCTGCTGTTGTCAATTCCGCAATTTTGATGTATTACAGATCACGGAGATATAATGCTCTCTGGCTCATATAATATACGAGTGTCACCTTTTGCTATCTTTATTCCTTTGAGAAGGATTTCATGCTGTTCCTCATATATATGTATAAATGTGTGTATATGTGTGTATATATATATGTGTTTGGGTGTGTAAATATACATGTATGTGTATGTGTGTACATTTATATATATATATATATATATATATATATATATATATATATATATATATGTGTGTGTGTGTGTGTGTGTGTGTGTGTGTGTGTGTGTGTGTGTGTGTGTATGTATGCATAAACATATATGTCATGTAGAAAGAACTACATTGATAATTACACTGGTATACGTTTCCAATTTGTTTCAATTATATTCTTTTGTGTTGTATTTCATGATTTTGTATTATCCTGAATTTGATTAATCTGATGTAATCTCTATTGAAGAGGAAATAAAGTCAGTCAGTCAGTCATTCAGTCATACATACATACATACATACATACATACATACATACATACATACATACATACATACATACACACACACATACAAACATACATACATACATACATACATACATACATACATACATTCATACATACATACATACATACATACATACATACATACATACATACATACATACATATATTCATACATATATTCATACATACATATAAATTTACATATACACATACATACATACATACATGCATGCATACATACATACATAAATACATACATACATACATACATACATACATACATACATACATACATACATACATACATACATACATTCATACATACATACATACATACATACATACATACGTACATATACATACCTACATATATTCATACATACATACATACATACATATATTCATACATACATATATATTTACATATACACATACATACATACATACATACATACATACATATATTCATACACATATATATATATATATATATATATATATATATATATATATACATACATACATACATACATACATACATACATACATACATACATACATACATACATTCTTATATATATATATATATATATATATATATATATATATTGATATATAGATACATACATATATACATATACACACATACGCACATATACATATATATACACATATACATGCACACATACATACATATACACACATACACACACATATTCACCTTTACACACTTACATTCATACACACATACATACATATACACTCATACACATATACACACATACACACACATACATACACATTCACATATATACATATATACAAATATATGCATACATACATATATACATCTATACATATATATACATACATATATACATATATTCATATATTCATACATACATATATACATACATATGTAAATACGTCACGATCAATAAACATGGAGGATTTGTCATAATTTTGTTTGTACGAATTTTGTAAACTGCAGATAATCTGCAGTATGTTATTTTTGTAATTTAAGTTTGAGTAATCAGAATGCTCATCATTGAATATATAGTTCTGACTAAGTATGACTCCTAATCGTTAACGCAAATGTGAGCGACCTATAACAAGCTTTAACTAATTTTTCAAGTTTAAACGGACACTGCTGTGAACTACGGACATGGATGACGAGCTAGAAATAGATGAGCGGTACAGTGGTGATGAAAAGTCCGATTTAGAAGAAGACTTGAGAGCAACTCAGACTGAGAAAAATATATACCTTCAAATCGATTCTAAATTTGGAACTTTGGACAGAGATGATTTTAAAAAGAAGATGTATTTGGAATTGGATGAGCAGAATTTAAAAGATATAATACTATCACTACATGACCTGGCTAAATTGGAAAACAGTAATTATCCTGTGACTCGTATAGTTGAGAGAACAGTAGGATGTGATAGTGCGCCTCTAGAGGAGAGATTAGCTGAGGATATATTTATTCTATACCATGTCTTAGCAGGAGATAACAACTTATCTGAAGTGAAAAGCCTCGCGTCGAGACAGAAATCACGCACGGGTATCCATGATAGCAGTACATATGTGAGCCGAGTATCTAAAAGAAAAGGATCTAACAAACAGTCACAGCGATCAGAATCAGAACCAGAACAGGTGATGCAGAACTCCGAACGCAATTCAGTATCATCTCTTTTAAATGATAAAAACGACAGTTCCGTAACAATCGAGAATTTATACAAGATAATAGATCTAAAACATTTTATACAAAGCAGTATTCAACAAATGAAAGATGACATCAGAATTGAATTGAAAACTGAGCTTGACAAGATACGTAAAGAACTGCACACTAGAGATGTTAACTCTACTAGACTACAATCGGAACTAGAAAGATGCAAAGAGGAAGAAAAGAAGTTATCTAAAGACAATCTGGCCTTGAGAATATCACTCAGGGAGAGGATTAACCAGTTGGAAAGTATTAATGGTCACCAACTGTTTTTACATCAACTGTTCGAAGATAGAGTATGTGATAAGGATAAAGAAAATGTAACCACGAAATGCGATGCACAGACTCAAATAACACTAGCTGATATAGTGCGTATGGGCAAACCTTCAATTGAAACACAAACAGCAAATATGGTGAATGTGGTGAATGTGAGAACTGCTCGTAATCTTTATCTTACAAAATGACGGAAGCATTTATCGGACCAAACGGAATATGCGAAGAAGAACAAAGGTGGTCGCTTGAAATCCACTGATTCAAGGGAAGGAGTGGTTCTGACTCCGTCCACAATACCCAGTACCTCAACTGAAGAATCGACAGTAATTGAAGATAATGGAGAACGTGGTTATCACCATGATCAGAAATACTCAGCACGGGAAAATGCAAGAAACGTCGACAGGAAAAGAAGATCACCATTCAAAAAATTCAGCCACCTCAACAAAAGACTTGGATAAAGGAAGCAGAACAATCGATGTCATCACAACTAACAGAAACTGCAGACCACAAAAAAGAGTGAGGAACTCTTATGAACGTCGAGTTCTAATGTCCAGGATACCGGTTGACAGAACGAGAGAAGAGATGAGAACTTGTATAAAAAAGCACGCCAGAAAAAAGGAATAGAAATAATTGACTCTCAGATCTTAAAGCACCGGCGTGTAAGAGGAGGAAAGGACACTTTCACTGCTTTAGTCACGGTAGATGACTTAGACTTTGAGAAGGTTTTAGAGAAAGGTTTTTGGCCAAATTTTGTATGGGCAAGAGAATGGTATGAGGATTACGGCGATAAGGACGCCAAGAGGTTCAGGTAAAACTATATAAAGGGGCAGTAAGTCGCATACATATGCATAAATTATGGTCAACTACTTTATAGTCACTGTAATACTTGTGTTGAAAATCTATTTTTTAGGTCAACAAATGTCTAGTCATACATTTCGTCTAATGACATAGAACGTAAAAGGAGCCATGTATGGTGCACCATACTTGTACTCTTTGCTAAATGAGGTTGATATTGCAGTGCTTACTGAGCACTGGCTTCTTCCGGAGCAACTCAACTTCTTAGATACTTTGCATCCACAGTTTAAATCTTTCTCACGCTCTGACAATAGGCTAAAAGTGAATTTTGAAGAAATGATAAGACATACAGGGTTTGGTTGAATAGCAATCCTATATAGGAAGTCACTCTGCGTTAATCCTTTATGGAGCGTCGGCAGCGATAGAGTCTTAGGGATAGAAGTAATATGTAATGATAAATTGAAATATTTTGTATTCGGAGCACTTTTGCCATCAACTAATTTTCCTATTACAAGTTACTATGAAACAATGGAAGAATTAAAGAACCAGTTTGATATGTTCTGTAAAGAAGGCATTCCCATACTCGCGGGAGACTTCAATGGCCAGTTGAGTTCACTGCTTAGCTCCAAAACGAACTGTCTAACAACAAACGCTAGAGGCGCTATTCTAGAAAAGTTTCTGACCGATAGGCACTTAATATCCGTTAATAGTCAATCTATTTGTGAAGGGCCTGACTTTACATTTTTTTCAATCGATGGTAAATCCAAATCGCTGATAGACCACATACTATTGCAAAAAAGCAAATTCGATTTAGTGGTTAAGGCCGAAATAATTGATGACAATCCTTTGAACATTTCAGATCATCATCCTGTAAGAATAGAGTTGGTCATTCCTTTTGCATATAATATAATCATGGCTGATAAACATATAATTCCCTCCATAAATTGGAAGAAAGCATCGGCAGAACAAATAAATAGGTATAAGGAAGCAACACGCAGTTCATTTTTAGCGCAACTGCATAAGGCAGAACTAGTGACAAATGTTGATATTGAAAGTATTATTCAAGACACGGTAAAGATATTACATGACGCAGCTTCTAGATTTCTGCCCATAAAAAGGTTTTGCCCGTACGCTAACCCCTATTGGAAATTACTAAACGTAAAAAAGTTTCATACAGAAATGAGGCTGAAACGTAGGGTATGGATCTCTAATGGTAGGCCAAGAGGATGGGAATTTCAGTTATACGCGAACTATAAGAAAGCGAAGAAACTGTTTGGAAAAGAGTTACTGAGAGCAAAAGAAATGTATAATAGAGAACAGTTCAGTGAGCTTGAAAAGGCTTCAGAGCTCGATATTTCCACTTTCTATAAGTTTATACGGAATAAAAGACATAAACGTGATTACATATACGAAATTGAATCTAACGGAAAAATCGTACGCGACCACGACTCTATAAGAGACTTATGGGCAAATCATTTTTCCAATTTGTCACTACCTGACAATACCTATATGTACGATGGGAATTATTACCAGATGGTTTTAGCAGAGGTTAAAAAACAAAGTATAGAAACCCATTCCACTTTGATGAAGTTGTTGACAAAATTCCCACTAGAGAAGAAATCAGTAGTGCAATTAGTTCTCTCAATAAAGATAAGGCATGTGGTCATGACGGTATTGTTGCCGAGCATTTACTGTTTGCGGACGCTCAAAGCAGTGTACAGTTACTTGAAACTGTCTTCAAAAAGGTGTTCGCGGCCGAGGAGTACCCATGCCATTTTAAACAAGGTTTAGTAATACCAATATTTAAAGGAGGGGGAAAAAGCAAATTAGATATGAACAACTACCGTGATATAACTATAGTTTCAGTGCTTCAGAAAATCCTAGAGCAAATTATATATAATAGACTACTTATATTTTCTAAGCACATTAATTTTCAAAATCCATTGCAACAAGGTTTTAGGAATAATTGTGGTAGTATCACTGCAGCGTTTTGTATCAAAGAATCTTTATGCTACTATACGGATAAAGATACTCCTGTCTATGCAACATTTCTTGATAATGCTAAGGCATTCAATACAGTCTGGCACAATGGGTTATTTTACAAGCTGTACAAACTTGGCATAAAAGGGAAGACGTGGCGCATAATGAAAGACTCATTTAAGGGAGTGACCAGTTCTTTTTTATTTGCGGGCAAATTGTCCAAATATTTCAATATTAAACAGGGTGTAGGACAGGGTCGTATCTTGTCCGCTTGGTTCTTTCTCGTTATGATAGACGATTTGATCACTGATTTAGATCACACCTTGCGAGGCCTAAAACTTGTCAATCTCCACCTGCCGTGTGTCTTATTAGCAGATGACACAACACTGTAATGGCTAATTCGCATCATTCGATGCAGCATCTGCTCGACACAATCTCTAATTATGCGAAAAGGTGGAGATTGAAATATAACGCAGATAAAAGTTGCAGCATCCTCTTTACAAACAAAAGAAGAACTGATATCCCTTCTTTTCTATTCAACAAATCGCCAATTCCAGTAGTCAAAAGTAAGAAATATGCCGGCATACCTCTAAAGTACAACTTTAAACATAATGACGCGATAAAAGAAGCATGCGATAAAGGTAAACACTTATTAAACTCTTTTATTTTATTGGTATCAGAGACGGGGGAATGAACCCTCTAATAAGTATGAAAATCTAGAAAATAATCATTCTACCCGCAGTCCTATATGGTCGAATATGACAAGCACCAATATAGAAGAACTTGAGCTGTGTCAGAGATATGCAGCGCGACGTATGCAAGCTTTCGATAAATATTCGCCCATAGAGGCAACGCGTAGTACCTTAGGACTCTGGTCAATGGAAGCATACATAGATAAGATGAAATTGTGTTTTTTCAACCGGCTGTGTAGGGGCGATTGGACTCTTATCTGGAAAAAGATTTTCATTTTGCTTTTATGTCAGTACTTGACCAACCCAATAAGACAGACGGGGTTTATAGCAGATATTGACAAAATATTCAAGAAATATGGTATGGGAAGTGTTCTCTTAGACTATGCAGTAAGAGTACAAACCCAAGGTAAACTTGTTTGGAATCGGAATATTATTGATAATATTCAAAACATCGAAGAATCTACCTGGAATACAGATATTGAACTAAGGAGCGATTTAATTCACTTCAGAAACATTCATTTGGACTTAAAACCAAGCAGTATATGGTTTCTTGGACGTAAATTTCCATCTATGTTATGGCCTCTCTCTGAAATAGTGAAACTATATATCATGCCTGTTGGAAAAGTTATGATATGTAAACTCTGTGGAAAAGAGACTGACGACAGAGCGAAACATCTTATCTTAGGTTGTGAAAAGCTCCTTGAAGAACGAAACGTCTTCTTTGAGAGGGTGATTGACACTTTAGAGGTGAGAGACGGGGTTAATTTATTTTAATCAAGAAGAAGATATACTATTGGAGACACTTCTTGGAAGCAGAGTAGATTGCTTGTCGTCTATCGACGATGATGTATGGGATAAACTCATGTTGGTAACGGCAAAAAGCATAACCTCATTTTACAATAAAATGCATGCCCTACTCTCAACAAACATGTCATAACATAACAGCAATAATAAGTAGTTAATCTAAATAAATAAATAAATTAATTTAAAAAAACAAGCAAAAACAAATATCCTGCTGTTGTCAATTCCGCAATTTTGATGTATTACAGATCACGGAGATATAATGCTCTCTGGCTCATATAATATACGAGTGTCACCTTTTGCTATCTTTATTCCTTTGAGAAGGATTTCATGCTGTTCCTCATATATATGTATAGATGTGTGTATATGTGTGTATATATGTATGTGTAAATATGTGTTTGGGTGTGTCTATATATATATATATATATATATATATATATATATATATATATATATATATATATATATATATATATATATATATATATGTATGTATGTATGTGTATGTGTGTACATTTATATGTATGTGTGTATGTGTGTGTATATATATATATATATATATATATATATATATATATATATATATATATATATGTATGTATGCATAAGCATATATGCCATGTAGAAACAACTACATTGATAATTACAATGGTACACGTTTCCAACTTGTTTTATTTATATTCTTTTGTGTTGTATTTCATGATTTTGTATTATCCTGAATTTGATTAATCTGATGTAATCTCTATTGAAGAGGAAATAAAGTCAGTCAGTCAGTCAGTCATACACACACACACACACACATACACACACACATACATACATACATACATACATACATACATACATACATACATACATACATACATACATACATACATACATACATATATATACATGTACATATATATTCATATATATACATACATACATACATACATACATGCATGCATATACATACACATTTACACATATACATACACATATACTCATATACACATATACATACACATATACACATATACAGATATACATACACTTATACACGTACACATATACACATATACATACACATATATGCATATACATACACATATACACATATACATCTATACGTACACATTTAGACATATACACATGTACATCTATACGTACACATGTGCACATATACCCATCTACATATATACATATATATCTGACCAGTTCCCTCCACTTGTTTCGATCATGTGCCAGTGCCTGTATCTCTGCAATACTTGTCCTGGTCCATTCTGTTATGTTGTCACTCCACTTTTTTCTCTGTTTACCTCTTCTTCTACCACCTTGGACAGTACCCTGCAGTACTGTTGTGGATAGACTGTTGGCTCTAATGACATGGCCATACCATTTCAGCTTTCTCTTTTTTGACAGTGGTGAGGAGGTCTTCATAATGGCCTATTTTGTGCCTGATGCTGTTACACGCTTCTTCATTTGTGATATGGTCCATGTAAGAGATGACCAATGATGGTTCTGAAGCATCTCATTTCAAGTGCTTGGATTTTTCGTTGTAATTCTGCTGTCAGGGTCCAGGCCTCACATGAATGCAGAAAGATTGAGATGACTAGTGCTCTCAATAGTCTGATTTTAGTTTTCAGAAAGATATTCTTGTATGTCTGCCTATCTGTCAGTATGTCTGTCTGTAGGTATATATATATATATATATATATATATATATATATATATATATATATATATATATATATATATATATATATATATATATATCGTGACAACTGATTGCAAACATTGGTCGTTTATGATATGGTTTTAGTCTGTAAAATGGTAATAAATATACTTATTTAATAATATTTATGAAAATACACCTTCAACAATCGATACTGTTATACGAATATGGGCTCTACGCCGGCTGATAGCGGTCGACAGTTTATCTAAAACAATTTAAACTTACGGCACTATCATGAAATTGTTATCGCGATGACACGTTAGACAGACATTATAAGGAATAAATAACGGGAACTTAGCTGGGAATTTCCTTTCTATATGACTCATTCTCTTTATGCGCAAAATATAAATACTCAAGCCATAGTGAGTGTGGGTATTTGAATCGTGGTACACTCTTTCAGTTAGCACCTGGTCTTTAAAAAAATAAATAAAAGACGTATTCTTTCAAGTCTTAGAATGGGAGAAATTATTGTTATCATAGGTTTAGTATTGCTGTACATCTTCACGTGTAGAGGTAACCCAGAAAACAGTAATGAACCCGTCTTGCTTCCCGGGGATCCTAGGCTGTGTCTCCGACACACAGACAATCAGGTTCTCAGATTTGAGACTCTCCCAGGAGGAGGATGGGATAATCTCATGAACAAAGATAGGGGACGGGTTTTAAACGTCAACTACACCCAATGCAAGTTATCAGATGACGGGCTTTATTTAATTCCGGATGGCGTAACAATAATTCCAGTGAAAAGCAGTGAAGTTGAAACGTTTGCAGAGTTGTTCGTTCACTGGACTGACTATACGTCAACATTATCAAGGTCAATCAATGTCGAGGCTGGCCTTCAATTACAACATGTCGGTATAAGTGGTCACTTCTCTGATGAATTTGAAAGTGTGAAGGAGAATCAATGCATGGAAAAAGCTGCCACTATTAGGGTACAGGTATGCCAAGCATGTATGTTTATGTGTGTGCGTGTGCATGTCGCAAGGTGTCACACAGAAATGGATAATCTATCTATCTATCTATCTATCTATCTATCTATCTATCTATCTATCTGTCAGTCAGTCTGTCTGTCTGTCTATCTGTATATATAGATCTATCTATCTTGTATCTATCTATATATTTGTCTGTCTGTATGCCTATCTATCTATCTATCTATCTATCTATCTATCTATCTATCTGTCTGTCTGTCTATATATAATTTATATATCTATCTATTTATCTATATATCTATCTGTTTGTATCTCTCTCTCTCTCTCTCTCTCTCTCTCTCTATATATATATATATATATATATATATATATATATATATATATATATATATATATATATATAATAATGAGGTCTTTGTATAGCGCCTAATCTTTCGAAGCTCTAAGCGCTTTACACCATCAATAATGATATGACTACACTACAGAACAACAAATGACAAAAAGAATGAAATTAGAAAACATAAAAACATGCTGAAAACATATAAGATACAAAACAGGATTAGGTCGCTAAGTTTGTCTTAAGAGCACTCTTAAAAGGGACCACTGTGTCTTTGTGTCTAATTTCAATGGGCAATTCGTTCCACGACGCCAAGCCCTGGTGTGCAAACGAACGTTATCTAGATGACTTTGTTTTCACCTTGGGAACAATGAGTATACACGATTATCAGAAGATGAGCGTAAGGATCTAGCTGATGTATACACATGGGTGAGGCTGGATAGGTATATTGGACTGGAGTCTGTCATTGAAACATAGCACAGAGAACAAATTTTGTGTTTGATTCTGTATTGAATCGATAGCCAGTGTAGGGTACAGAGCAGTGGCGATGTGTGCTCTGATCGAGGTACTCTAAAGATGATCCGTGCAGTTGTATTTTGAACTTTTGAAGTTTCTAGAGTAAATATTGTGACGAACCATGCAGAATTGAGTTACAATAGTCCAGTCTTGAAAGTCCTAATGAACACACAAGTGTTTTAGTGGCATCAACTGAAAGATATTTACGAATGGAACTGATGCGCCTCATTTCAAGATATGCAGCCTTGCATATGTTCATGACATGTTGGTGCAATGTGAGAATACTTTCTAGAGTAACGCCTAGGTTTCGTACTGACTGTGAGAATTTAATGTTGGTGTTGCTGATATTTATTGTCTGAGGTAAAGAATGTGAATAAGAAAGTCTTTGTGTTGTGATCAGAATAGCCTCAGTTTTATCATCATTCGTCTGCAGCTTGTTACATGTCATCCATGACTTCACATCAGAAATGCACTTCTCTACTCCTTGGATGGTAGCATCAACTTCATTTGGGTGGCTAGACTTGTATATTTGAGTGTCACCAGCATACAATTGGTACGACACTGGGTGATGATCTATGACACTTGAGAGCGGCTGAGTGTACAGAATGAAGAGAACAGTTCCACGAACAGATCCCTATGGAACACCACAACATACGTCAACTGGGCTGAAGTGTATTCCATTTGCAGATATAATTTGTGTCCTGTTCACTTAGTAGGACTTTTACCACTGTAAGGCTATATTCTGAATGCCAAATACATGCTGGAGACGGTGAAGTAATATATCAGGGTATATTGTGTCAAATGCTTCAGATAAATCTAGGAGAGTGAGGACTGTAATCTTTTCACTATCCAAAGCAGAGAGAATGTCACTAAATACTTTCAGGAGAGTAGTTTCTGTACTGTGGCAAGGGTGATATGCAGACTGTACATTGCTAAAAAGACTGTTTGAATTCAAATGACACTTTGAACCGTTATGGTCCAGTGTTGGTTTCTTCAGCAGTGGATTTACGATGGCAGTTTTGAAAAATGATGGGAATTCCCCCGATGAGAGAGAGATATTAATAACATCAGTTAGTGAAGGCAATATTGGGTCTAAGCACTCAAGTAGCAGTGATGTCGGAATTGGATCAAGTTCACAAGACTTTGGCACACTTTTCATCACGATTGTCCGTACTAAATCAATAGAAACAGGTTCAAATGCTCCTAACGGTTGTCGCTGAAATTCTGCATCATATCTGTATGGTGACTAATGAGTTGAAATTGTGCTGTCAAGCGAATCTCTAATGGTTTGTATTTTGTCATCGAAGAAATTTGCAAATTGGTCTTGTAGGTCTAGTGGAGAGAAGGTTGTTGGAAGTGGTGTACATTTGTTCCTTGACATTAGTTTGTTAGTTATCTCGAAGAGCTCTTTGCAGCTGGAACTCTCCGTGATCTTAATACTGTAGTGGGATGATTTGGCTAAATGGACTATGTTTGTGACGTTCTTCTTAGCGGCTTCGTAGATTTGTTTATGAATAGAGAGTCTGGAGGAAAGCCAAAGCCTCTCTGCTTTTCGGCGATGTATTTTAGCAGTCCGAAGCTGGTCCCTAACAATGCTATACCATGGAGAACACTTTTTTATAATTGATACTCTGCATTTGGTGGCTGGGGCATGTTTTTCAAGCAATGAACGCAGGCAGTTATCAAGTTGTTCCGCCGTTGGATGTAAGAAAGTTGTTAGGTTTTCTTGGATGTCATGCGTGAATTTGGTTCTATTTATCATACGGAGGTTTCTCTTAGTAGCAAATAGAGGTGGAGGGTTATGGACTGATACGTCGAGATGGCATATATATATATATATATATATATATATATATATATATATATATATATATATATATATATATATATATATATAACTCTCCTTCGTAAAGATTCTTTAAGAGCAATTTGATTAGACTTTCTAGAGGTAAGGGGCACATCTCTCTGCTGTTTTGCTCTCTGAACATTACAATCTTTGCTGTCTAAATGTGGAGATGTTCTTCTCTAACTTATACCCAAGAATTTTCATTTTGTTTAGGCCGTGGAAAGATCGTTTGTCCTGACTATAACCAGCTTTTGCATTTTCTTAATTGCGATATGCCTGTTTTACTTAATTTTGATCGAGTGGAGAATCAAAAGTGAACGATGTAACTTGACTATATAAGGATATAATGATGCAGACATAATACTTTATTTAAAACAAACCTCACACCTCCAGTATGAAAATTTTCCGGAACGTTATATATTACATTTCTACGCTTGCACTTACAAACAAAACCATCGTGGAAGAATACGCGTTTCGGTGTAAACTGTCTACGCATGTGCACATACACGCGTCCGATATATTTATTGCACTTCAGACCTTAATCATGTTGATGCGAGTCTAAATTGGATTATGTCTGTAGATGTCTACGGCGTTTTAGAGTTTTGGCTAATTTCTCTAGAACAGGTATAGACATAAGCAGTGCTGTAGTGCTAAATAAATGACGGAACACGTTACTCAGATATCGGGTGGGGTGGGAGTAAGAGACTGAATGCTGGATTGGCATGGCTGAAAAGATATTGCATTAAGCCAATTAGAATATAACTGTACTATTCTCATATATCCACTTGCAATCTCACTATTTTATGATTACATCGCTTCTATTGGTGGAGGAGGAGGCGTATGAGGACGGGGTGTTTGCGGAAGAGGAATGTTTATCTTGTATATTCACAGACCTTCACTAATTTTATTTCTAAATTTTGGAGCCTTTGTGATAAATTCACTAAAACAAACGTGATTGCACATGCATATACAGAAGTGGACACATGATCACATACGTTAATATTTAAAACGTACAATACTTAATCCTAATTTGAAGACGATTATCAGATATTTCGAGTAAGTAAATACAGATATTTCGAGTAAGTTTGGCATTGATTTGTGTGATTACGGGAGACAAAATGATTGATGATTTCTGCATGCCTGTACAAGTTTTACATAGAGATGCAATCAACTACAAGTTGTAAAAGGAAGTTTGAGATACCTAGATCAGGCTTGTCCCTACAAGATCGCTCAGAATATTGCAGCATGACCGCCAAAATAGTACTTAATAAGATAACCCACATTTGAAGAAAATTTCCCATTCACTGTAAAACAATAGAAATAATTAAGATAAATGGATGAAACATTTTATACTTGTATTTTATCATAAGATGTGTCGCGTTCTGTCCAGGCCATTGTCACTACTCAGTATTTTATTTCTTTCCCGTCTTTCTCTGAGTTTTATAAGTTAAAGGCATTTAATATTAAGGAATGAAACTTGGTATCGGCATGCGTAATTAATAAATAGTGTGTTATATACCACAGTTTGGATCCTATCTTTAAACCCATGATCACGCATTAATATTTTCATTTTTCTTAGGTATTTTCCGTTCCGTGATTAACATTTGAACTCAATCGTAATAAAGTGCCAACAGTTATCATGCTTTTATCAAATCACCGGAAAGTGTTTAGTGTAGCACACGGGGTGTTCTATCCAAAAGGTTTATGTCATCAATAGAGGGTGTTTAGTGTAGAAAAGGGGGTGTTCTATCTAAAAGGTTTATGTCATCACAAGAGGGTGTATAGTGTAGCACACGGGGTGTTCTATCTAAAAGGTTTATGTCATCACAAGAGGGTGTATAGTGAGTACACGGGGCGTTCTATCCAAACGGTTTATATCATCACAAAAGGGTGTTTAGTGTAGCACACGGGGTGTTCTATCGAAAAATGTTAAGGTCCCGAATTAATTCTTTAAGTTATTTCATCACAATTTCACTACGTCTAGGGCTACTTGAAATAATAATGTAGACATGGTATGCGTGTATATTAAGAGCGTATGTTAAATAGCATATGTTGGTGCTATTTTTTCAAATCAATAATGTCAAAAGAATATGTGTTTCTTACCTTATTTAGTTCTCAATGATAAACATTGGTTTGCTTATTTAAATCACTGGCTCGTACCGCAGCACAGTCAATGTTGTGTTTTAGGTAAATGTCACTGATTATTTTAGCCCCTTTTGTATCAGTCCAATTACGTAATTCACTTGACATAAGCGCGATGGAATTTGGTTACTTTCCATGTTTGTTCAGCTTTATGAAATAGGTCATGGTTGATCAATAAAAACATTTTGGTGACTTCTCCATGTCCGCTTTGGGTAAATATTCGCTCACTTCGCTTGTTTCACTGAACAGCAAGGATATTAAAGCAGAACAATTTACGTAAATGCTTCACAATATTATTAATATATATGTGGATTACGCTTTTTCTGCCTGAATTCCGCTTTTTGACCACTTGGATTACGCCGCTTCCTCGTCAAGGGTTGGCAAGTATGTATTTTAGGGTAATAGAAGTTTAACGGTTATATTTATATTCTTTTCAGGCCAGATATAACCGGTACACGGCCCATTCTGAACCGGATACACCCCTGCATCCGGATTTCCGAGAAAGACTAAAGCAAATAGCGGCACACTTGCAACTAAACCAAACCGTAATGGCGCGCTACGAAAGTCAGTTACTGATTCGAGATTTCGGAACTCATGTTATCAGGAGTGTAGATGTGGGGGCTGCTTTGGAACAGTTGGATCAAGTCTCCTCTACGTTCGTCAGTCAGTACTCCTCACAAAAGAGCGCAATCCTGGCCTCCGCTAGTGCATCATTCTTCAGTGTTTTCAGCTTCAGTACTAGCTACGCACATAAGACGTCTCAAACGTTTATTGACCAGTATACGAGCAGTAGAGTTCATTCTAAAATTCACACGTTCGGAGGCCCGGTCTTATCACCAACTAACTATTCAGTTAGTGCTTGGAGCGCAGATCTTGATGCTAACTTGGTAGCGATGGATCGTTCTGGGGATCCAATTTACTACGTCATCACTCCTGCGGTTCTAAGTGAGATCCCTGAATCCATTGTATTCCAGCTGTATGACTACATCCATGATGCAGTACAACTGTATTACGAGCATAATACTTATCGTGGGTGCACTGACATAGATTCGCCCAATTTCAGTTTCCAGGCCAATGTGGATGATGATACATGTAAACCACCTCTTAAAACTACACGTTCGGAGGCGTGTACCAGACATGCTCAGAAGGGGCCTTCGCCGACGTCTGCTTACAGAGAATGCAAAAGAATCTTTTAACAGGAGATTACTCTTGCCCGCCTGGTTATGAAGCAGTTCTATTAGAGGATTCTGGTTCCAAGCGGGAATGCCACAGATGTTGGCTGTTTTTCCATTGCTGCAATTATAATTCTTACTACGGACGCTACCAGGCCTATTGGTGTGTTGCTGAGGGGCAGGCGCACCAACAGTCAGGATTTTATTTGGAGGAGTTTTCACTGGCAATACCCTCAATCCATTGACTCAAGCCAAGTGCTGCCCACCACAATTCTACTCTCTTCATATTCTAACGGACCTTACCATTTGCGTCAGTGATGATTACGAGCTCGGATATCGCTACTCCATTCCCTTTGCCGGTTTTTACAGCTGTCAATCTGGAAACCCACATGCGATCAATGAAAGAGTGTCAAAAGGAATTCAAGCATCAAATGGCATGCTAACCCTGACGAGATTCATGAAACAATCAGGTGCAGCGTCCTGGCCCCATGAATGTCCAAAGGGATACAGTCAGCATCTGGCCGTGGTGGACAACGGCTGCGAGATCAACTATTGCGTCAAGACAGGTGCCTTATCAGGCATGGGTCTTCCTAAGATCCAACGACCTCCTTTTATGCCATCACCACAGGAAGTGACGCGGAAAGAGCCTGTTATTGTAAAGGATAGCAAGGGTGAGTCCAAAGGAGGGATAAACATTGCTACGGTTGTTATTGTGTCTGTTTTAACTACTCTCCTTTGCGTCTTTGTTATTACTGTTTTAATCGTACGATGTAAGAAGTTAAGGTCAGGAAGACGAATACTTTGGAACAGGCATGTTAGTAACGAAAATTCCTCACTCCTGGGAAACGAGCCTGTGTTTTACGACACTACACGTGATATGACTGCACAAGCTTCAGAGGAAATCAGCAGCTGAACTTTATCAAGTCAGCATTGATTCTTCTACTGACCGTCTTCAATGGTTCTTTAAATTGTACAAAAGTCTTTATAATTTAATGTTTACATAAAAAAAATGACACATGGTCAGTAATCAGACAAACTTTACTCTGAACGTTAATTTTCTCGTCTCACCAAAGAAATGCAGTTCATTATTCTTTTGCGTCAAATTTGATCCTCTGCCTAGTATGCATGGACATCACCACCGTGCATGGTTTGACATGTTTATATCGCTAATTGGCGGGAATTGGCATGACCGGTGAAAAGATAAAAAGCAACACAAAAATGTCGTTCACGAAATGTTGCTGTTTTCATAACCAGGTTTAATATCGTTTATATTAAATTTGCTCTAACAAGGAGGTTGATAGGATGTGGTTTCTTAATAGTTATACGTTTCGTATTCGCTTTGTGTTATTTCAGTTTTATATTTAATTGGACAATTTAACGCAGGAAATAAACGAAAGTGTAGACATTATTTAAAAGCGTGAACGAAATATGTTTTGAATGTCAAGTTTAAGAATAAATTTTACAATTTTCTTAGTTTTATCTTCTTCTTTCTGAAACATTTATTATGTAACTACTCCTCATTCTTCTGAATTGATGGTTATATCAGAATTGAGTTTTCACTTCAAGACTTCTTATGATATCCAGTTGGTCTAAAACAATGGTTCCGAATTTGTTTCGGTCCACCACGCCATTGGCTATCCGCATTTCGGTCCACCACTCCATTGGCTATCCACATTTCGGTCCACCACTCCATTGGCTATCCGCATTTCGGTCCACCACTCCATTGGCTATTCGCATTTCGGTCCACCGCTCCATTGGCTATTCGCATTTAGGTCCACCGCTCCATTTGCTATTCGCATTTAGGTCCACCGCTCCATTGGCTATTCGCAGCGTCTTCTACCTTACCCCGTAACAAGCATTATTCAGCATATGCGTCTTTTTCGGTAATACCACCTCCTCCAAGGGTGTGGTTACGCCAACTTTGTGAACCACTGGCCTAAAAGGAAAATGGTGCCGATCTGATCTGCAAAATGGCCACTACAGCAAACAATCTTCGCAATCCTGTTATGTAACTCCTCCTGAATTTTAAAATGTCATCTCTGAAAAATATTTTACTATATATGCTTTAACATAATTTGAGAAGGTCAACGATTGACCTTGATTTGCTGTTATAACTACACGGAATAATGCTGGACATAACGTAATAAGAGTATTAATTGAAGGAATGATGTCGTGATTTAGCAAACTTAATATACATTTAAGCCACTACTTGTATTTTGGGAAGTCTTCTATCCGAAACGAGTTTAGAGAATTTAAGAAAATGACAATATATGTTTTTCAATCCTTTTCAAAGTCAATAAAATTAACCATTACTTTATCTTCTAAAAACATAAGTCTACAATATACCTCTTTTTCGATATATACTATAATAAAATAGCACTAGGCATGGGGTCACATAAATTAGCGGATAACATAAATACAAACAAGGCCTAAATAAAATCATCTTGACTACTAATGCCAATGATACAGAACATAATCCGAGGCCGACTAACGGCGACGAGAGCCAGAACAGCGTATGACCGAAAGCTATGTACAATTGTACACAATGGCGTTTGTATCACCAAAATTATATGCACAATTATACACAATGGCGTTTTTATTACCCCAATTAGAGTAATGGGGTTTATATGACCGAATTCTATGCATAGTTGTACACAATGACGTACGTATGACCCCAATATATGCACAGTAATACACAATGGTGTTTGCATGACCGCTATATATGCACAGTTGTACACAATTGCGTACGTATGACCCCAATATATGCACAGTAATACAGAATGGTGTTTGTTTGACCGCGATATATGCACAGTTGTACACAATGGCGTAAATTGTTAATAGGCTGCATATGTTATTAGGACGATATTCTTTAAAATGGAATTATTGAAATTAACAACAATGATACAAATTTTCAGTAAAACAATAGCAGTAATAACATGGGATTTAAAGGCATGGTATAAAACAAATCGATATACCAATACAATTGTTCTGTCAAATTGTGATCCGCCTATGGCGCAATAATAAGCTTGGATAAACAATCTTTAAACTGCGGGCCTATATATCAGTGGTGAAATTCTGCTTATTCTTTAATCATAAATGACATAAATGAAAATGCCGAAAAAAATTATTAATAGTCCCTGTTTTCTAAATGAAATTAAAATGGTACACAGTTTCATCGGAATCCTTTCTTTTGTCCATTACCCTCTCCCCTCTTGTGCGTAAGGTACAAAATAAGCACAAATCTGGAAACAAAACAAATCTGGAGTGAGAGATAAAAACATCTGCAAGCCTTGTTTCCTTTCAATGAACACTTCATACATCTCTTTGTATAATATTGCTACAGCGTACATACTATACATAAACGTGCATACACATACACACACACACACACACACACACACACACACACATATATATATATATATATATATATATATATATATATATATATATATATATATATATATATATATATATATATATATATATATATATATATATATATATATATATATATATGGATATATAATTGTACTACTAATAGATTATGATGCATGCTGATAAGTACAAAAGTACAATGCTATCAGGGCTTTTCTAAGTGTCCTTTGCATTCATCAAAGATTGCATTTGATTTAATTTCTTTCTTCTTTTTTCCTTTGTCCCGCTAATTGTTTTAATTTTGACATCACCAACATGTAATTCTGCAATGGATTATCAACGTTTCGTTCTTAACTGAATGTTCATTATGGGATTGGTTAAACCCGAATATCAAGAAAGAGGCACAAATATGTATAGCTATTTAACAAATCAGTAATGTGAACACCGCTAACTTTAATGTGAACACCGCTACCTTTAATGTGAACACCGTTACCTTTAATGTGAACACTCCTGCCTTTAATGTGATTGACGTTACCTTTAATATGAACACTGCTACATTTAATATGAACACTGCTACCTTTAATGTGAACATCGCTATCTTTAATGTGAACATCGCTATCTTTAATGTGGACACCGCTACCTTTAATGTGAACATCGCTACTGTGAATGTGAACATCGCTACCTTTAATGTGAACATTGCTGCCTTTAATGTGAATATCGCTACCTTTAATGTAAACATCGCTATCTTTAATGTGAACATCGCTACATTTAATGTGAATACTGCTACCTTTAATGTGAACAGCTTCATACAACTGAATATTCTGAATATATCAATGAAAGTGAAAGAGTTATGAGAGAATGTAATGTTTGATAATAAAGGATTTCACATCTGCATTTGCTAGCATTATTATGGCAGATAGATGCTACTACCTGCATGTGCTACAAATGCCATCAGAATTACCCTTCTGAGAACTAGAATGCTGGAAACCTTTTACTGCAAAACCTTGATCACTATCGTGATGGCTTCTTGCTTGTGAGAGGTGGTGGTGACTGGAACTGCTTTAACGCTTCCCCATGATCCTCTCTGCCAGAACTATATCTTTCATGAAGAATAATTCATTCTTTTACCAGAACAGCCTCACATAAAGTGTTTACTGATAGTAGTTTTAAAAAATTTTCAAATCAATTCTATAATAGGTTTAGCAGCATAAGTAATGACATTTTTCTTGGGAGGTCACTATTCATCACGGAAAGATTTCAAGCTTTGTTTAGACATTATGTTCAAAATTTGGATGGTTATAAATTGTTAATCAAGCGGTTACAAGAATATGATAAACAGATATGACATTGTATTTATATGGGGAACTGCAGAAGTAATCAATATTCCATTTTTTATCTGCCTATACGTGACTTTGTTGATCCCAAAAACAACAGCCTGTTAGCTCGAGTGCGCCAAAAAGACAAAACAAAATCCATTCAACGTAGAAAGACCATATAAGTGTGTGTGTGTGTGTGTGTGTGTGTGTGTGTGTGTGTGTGTGTGTGTGTGTGTGTGTGTGTGTCTGTGTGTGTGTGTAAGGGCTAATTACATGTTCAATTCAGCAGCGTTATAATTAAGTCTCACAATATCTGACTGTACCAACACTATAATCTTCACATATGGCTGTTTGAATATCTTATGTGTACTTACGTAAACGTAAACGTTACCGGTATTTATATACTCACGGCTGACAATTAAAATTGTAAAAAACCGTTCGATTCTAATGATTCGTATTATTTTAGCTATTTCAGAATCTTCAGTCAAGTCATGCAAGATGAATAAGTAAATCTGGATTCTTTATCATAAAACATAACTAAATAATAACGTAGTTTTATTTAGTTTATACTTGTTAAGAAACAATTGACGTAAAGTATACGGATTAATTGATTGTTCTCATTACCGATACTTAATTAAGCATATCCAGCACAAATTAAATGTATTTACTAAATGAAACATTTAAACAGGAGTTTGTTTCTACCTTACTTGAAGAAAAGACAGATAACCAAGTTTATGACTTTACAGAGTCTGAAAGAGACGTTGCAAGAACTGGAAGATGAAAAGACAATATTTAGAGAAAATATTGCAGCAGGTTCATCCAACGGCAACATGGAAGGATCGATGGATGGATGGGAGGAAGATACTGACCCGTGTCTATACATGTGATAATAGAGAAAACTTGCCAAGACACGACTCCACACCATGGACCACAAAGAGGTCTTGGTCAAAACAGAAATACTGGCGGTGAAGGAAGACAAGGGGACACCAGTGTGCTTTGCTTTAATCAATAATAAAGTTCTTCACTTTATTATTGATAAAAGCAAAGCACACTGGTGTCCCCTTGTCTTCCTCTACCGCCAGTATTTCTGTTTTGACCAAGACCTCTTTGTGGTCCTCTTTGATATATTCTGTGAAGTTGGTTTGTTAAGGAGAAAGAACAGGATTGCTTGAAAGAAGAAGTACGATGGTGGTAGTTTCAAACATGAAAAAGTGGAAGAGGCGACGACGATGACAAGAACGATGATAATGATGACGACGATGACGACGAAAACCATTATGATAAATCCGATAGGTAATCCAGTTATCGACTTCAGCAATTCCTATGCAGAATAATATTTAATTAATAAATCGCTCATTCTGAAGAAGTGGATAAGTCTGTATTTTGTTTCTTTTCACAAAAATGCAACCTGGAACAAGAATGGTGAATTCCGTTAAACTAATACAGAAGTGTTATTCCATTTGTGCAATGAAGTCTAGTTTCCCTATTTGAAACGTGTGTGCGTGCGTGCGTGCGTGCGTGCGTGTGTGTGTGTGTGTGTGTGTGTGTGAGAGAGAGAGAGAGAGAGAGAGAGAGAGAGAGAGAGATTTATTCTGTTTTCTCACAGGTGACCAAAACGAATATTTCACAATATTTACTGTAATATTCATACGTTTTGTAGTGACGACCTGGAATGAAAAACGATTTGTATGTAGAAGACGAAGTATGTGATTGCATAACTATCATAAGACTCCAAGTGATCCACCTTTAGATCAACGTATTTTGAATTATCGTGTCATACAAAAATACAAAATGCTGAAATTAGGGTTGTATAGATATTGTTCGATTGATAAACTGTGAGAAATAATTTCAAACGTCAGTAATATAAACTATGGATTTAGTAGGCATAGTAGTGTATTTAAACGTATATGCCTAAATAAACATTTACTTAAGACTATATATGAAATACGCCGTCAAAGATCGATTCTGTCTGTTAGATAATAAAGTAAAAGTAAGGGCATTAATCTGGGAATTTCCTTTTTGTATGACTCATTCCCTTGCGCGATACAAGGAAGTATTCAAGCCACAATGCGTGTGGGTATTGCCATTCTTGTACACTTTCTCAGTTAGTGCACCATCCTTACAAAGACTAGCAGACTCTGTAATTTCAGATAGACCCTGTCATTATTAGTTTGGTGTTGCTAGACATCCACAGATGAGAGACGTAAACCCTGAAAACTGCAGTGAACCTGTCTTGCTTACATTTCTGTGCTCGAGATAAAACATAAATTCCCACCTCCATCACTAACGAATTTAGAAAAATTAAATATAACTCAGTAAATTATTTTTCTCTCCCCATGAAGTTATCACATCGCCATTCGAATCCTAACATTTAGGGGGTGTTGGGGAAATTTTATAACAATTTTGGAGTCTGTAACAATTTTAGAATCTCTGTAACAATTTTGAAAATACAACCATGAACGAAAGGTGTCTTAAGGACTAGCCAAGCTTAAAACTACAATAACTAAATTATTATTGAGAATCAATACTGATATTTTGTGTAGTGTTGCCACTGATTTGTTTACTATTGCGAGGAAAATGAATTTCTGCACGCAGTGAAATGGGTTCTAAACGGTGAGATAAGCTATCTAACGATTACGCTTGATCCAGATTACTGTCAGAACTCTTTTATTTGACGTTTTGTATTTCACTTCCCTTTGGGATTAATGGATTTATATCTTTATCTCGTCTCGAGCAGATTTGTCGCGTTATGTCTTTCGTCGAGATCAAGGTCATTGCACAGAATTTTGCGAGATTTTTTTTCTTTACCTTTATTTTTCATAAATATATGTTTAAAGCCGTTTAGGAAATGAAATTTGGTATATTCGTATATCATTAGTAGATGGTATATTATATACCCTATCTTGAATACTATGTTTAAAAACACGAATACGCAATAAAGTTTTCGTTTTTCTGACGTATTTTCTCTTCCGTGGTATATTTTTAGAAGTCAACGTGTGATAAAAGACTGAAAGCTAGAAAACTTGTATATCATCACAGGGTGGTGCGTATTAAAGCACATTGTTAAGGTCAAGGTCAAGAGTAAGTATTAGACATCTTTCTCGTCAATTGTTTCTTATACAGCTGGTAAATGTAAGCTTTCGGTAACTTCAATACAATCGGATGGAGAGAAAACAAATCACTGAATTTTATTGTTGGACTGAGCAATTATGATACTGTAGTGATGCAATTTTACGTTTCTGTTGCACTATTTGAAGGTGATACTAGGTTTGGGGGTTTCTTTTTTATCGGTCTAATGTCAGCATAATGTGACTGGGTGGGACATTCATGTCTGAGGCATGATGCCCCAGTTCTATACATCACTTTAAACTGTCACACTGCAGACATCGTAGCGAAATGACTAAAACATGGTTATAGCAACGTTAAAAATCCAAATCTCTCTCTCTCTCTCTCTCTCTCTCTCTCTCTCTCTCTCTCTCTCTCTCTCTCTCTCTCTCTCACACACACACACACTTATGTACTCATTTATATGTGAACTCGAGATTCAATGTATTTATCGACTGTTGCAAAAGTGTTGCAAAATTTAATATGCTTTTATATTGACTTGGAAAATTGCCTTACGACTTGCATTTTGTCAACTTCTATTAATGTAGATTATTCCTCTAATGTGTCAATCAATTTTCAGACATTTTGACAAAGATTCAATGATTCTGAAAAATGGTGTGTAAATGTTTTTATTTTTTTTATTTTGACTATTGTTCTCTTTAGTAAATGTATAGAAAATGTATCTAGCCAATTATAAATGCATCTATTAATTCTCTCTCTCTCTCTCTCTCTCTCTCTCTCTCTCTCGTGCAATTAAAGTTACTATAAATGCAATCATATGGTTATACTTGTGAATAACAACCAAACCTTTTATAAACCACAGAGTGGCTTTCAGTAGGATATTAACACATATTTAGATATATCAACTGTTGCCAGGAACGGGGAGGGGGAAGACTGTGTATAGTTGACTATGTTAGGTGGAGTTTTTTGCACTTTGGTTTATATCTAAGCAATACATATAAATAATTTATACAATTTATACAATTTACCAATTAAAGAGTAATTACAGTAAGCAATATGATATTTTCTAGCTGTGTTTTGAAACATAATACTTCAGATATGATCACTGAGGTCTCTTCCACCATGTGTAATGGTGATGAACTCTCATGACTTGGCATCCCAATAATTTCTTTCAGTGAATGTTTTGAAATTTCATATTTTGCATTTTAATGGACTTATGTCTACCTTACTTTACTTTTAAATTATATGTCTTCTTCTGGGAGGAATGGTAGGTAATATTTGTCAATTAAACCTCTTTTTATGTAATAATACATGTACATGTAGATGGTCACCTTGACCTTTTGACCTTTATTTATATTCAATGACAAGGCTGGTAATGTGTTTCAGTATTAAATTGAAGGGCGATATATGGTGATATTAAAAAAGATTATTATTATTATTATACACTTTATTTTTTCCTGATTTTCTTAATTAAAGATCAAATATTTAAATATTGCCTGAAATGCACCATTGCTCTTTAGGTGAACATGAACTTGCAATATAATTCAATAATTACTAATGTAATCTTTAACAAGCAGAACTATGTACATTGCTTACTTATGTTTTGAACTATACTATTCCTAGGGCTGTCGAGAAAATCAAGGGTGGATATAGGAGGACACACGGTAATAATAATATGGAAAAATGGGAACCAGCCTGAAAATGGGGCAACATAAAATAGAGTATATATGGGTTTGGCTGACTATTGTGTAGATTATTGCTGACAAGTATTCCTTGGCACATACAGTTATTTTGTCAGTAAGTCTTCTACTCAGCAGCCTTCTGGTAAAATGTGTTTCAGCCTAATTCATGCCCTTCTAAATTTAAATCTGGGATAACTTTTAGAAATCAAGTTTCTGATACAATTAATCAGAAATCCTTATCTCTTCCTATATGTATTAATTGAAAGAAAAAAAAACACGTTATTTATCCTTACTACAAATTGAAAAGTAAGCCTCTTAATCAAAAGAAACCTATTCCAATCGCTCTTATGTCTGAGGTCAAGGCCACAGCCGTGTATTAAAAGCAATACATGTGTTGGGTCTAATAAACCCCAGTCTGATTTTTTTAATGAGAATTATGAAACATTCATATCGATTGGGTTATGTAGCATTCATGAATGATTCAGCCAATCCCGCCCCTAATAAACTTTTAAGGGACACAGGACCATATCAGAGTCTTCTATTGTCAGGTACGTTTCCTTGATCTGAAAATTTTTCTTCTAATGAGAGAGTAGGGAGTAGAGTGCGGCGTTGTTAATGTTCTTCATCATTTTGTAAATTTTGTCATCTGATTTAGTCCCAGGACCCGTGACAGTCAGAACATTATCTTCCTTGCCCATACTAGGCAACGACCTAGCTGGAGATAAGGATGTGGTTAATCTACTTGTAACTGACAAGATTTGTTTGGATCAGAAAGAAAGTTGATCCTATTGAAAAGAATTCCCTTAATATATATCCAGCTTGTGCAGTTACTGCTCTATGGCAAAGAAAGCTCTTGAGAATGATGTTGATTAGGAAGTTAACTGACATAAGCATTGGTCAGTCTTTAGATGAGGTCACGTTAGCTCCTTGTTCGGTTCAATCGAAGTGTATAGATCACAGTGATTCTCTTTTAACAACTCATTCTCGTTATCCTAATCAGGGTGCTTAACAACAATCACTTGTCGTCGAACTGGAAAATGGTCCTGAGATCTCCTGTTTGTTTCAATGAGCCATTAGTGAAACTGAAGCCTCTGAAGCACCTGTTTATTATTTCATTACAAATGAGATTCTTGAGAGAAAATGGAGACCTACCGAGGTACCTGCAGGTGACGTATGGTCAGTGAACTATAACAATTTAGTTCCAAAATCGTAGTAATACGAAATTCTTATTCTGGCCCATGAAACGCCTTTTGCTGGTCTTTTAGGAATTAATAAGACTTATCACAAGATCTTGAATCACTTCCATTGGCCGAAACTTAAAAGTGATGTTTTCAAATACTACAGATTTTGTCATACTTGTCAAATGGTAGGAAAACCCAATCAGAAAATACCTAAGGCTCATCTGCAACCTATTTCTGCATCTGACGAACCATTTAGTAGAATAATGGAAGATGGTGTCGTTCCTTACCTAAGACCAATTCAGATAACCAATACTTGTTGACTATAATGTGCACGTCAACAAGATTCTCCGAAAAGGAATGTTAAATCTACAATACTAGTAAATACTTGATAAAGTTCTTCACTAAGTTTGGCCTTCCAAATCAGTCCAGTCTGATCACGAGTCAAATTTTGTGTCTGGAATATTCCAGCCAGCTATGTACGAATTAGGCATCCAACAATGCAACTTGTCTGCCTCTCACACTGAAAGCCAAGGGGCTTTAGAAAGATTTCATCAAACTTTGAAAAATATTTTTCAGTCATATTGTTTCGATACAGGTACAGATTTCGGATGAAGGCATTCATTTACTATTGTTTGCTGTTGGGGAATCAGTTAATAATCTTTAGGATTCAATCCCTTTGAACTAGTTTTTGATTATACTGTGCGTGGACCACTGACGTTATTAAAAATTAAACTTCTTTCTAATGAAGATACTAAAATTATTCTTCTCGATTATGTTTCCAATTTAATGTATAAATTGTTAAAAGCTTGTGAGGTTTCAAGAACTATTTTGCAGTCTATTCAGTTATTAAAGTATGATGAGAAAAGAAAGGAAAGAAGTTTTCAAGCTGGTGATATGGTTCTTTTAATTAGTACCTTTTAATTATTACTGCAATTATATATACTACATTCGACTGTTCTGAGATAAAATTTTATCGTAATTGTTTACTCTTACGTCAGTCAGTATCAGAAGTACCCATGATCTCACTCATGCATATTATCTCAGATTGATGTTAAGCTTTTCTTATGTGGTCATTATCATGCAATAAAGGTATCTTGCCGGGTATTCAAAAGCCCAAGTCAATATGGATGCTAAACATGTTAAAATATTTTTGATATTTATGATGGTCTTGTTCACTAACTGATGTTATTAATACCTCTCTCTCCTCCGGTGAATTATCATAATATTTCAAAACTGCCATTGTAAAACCTCTCCTGAAGAAACCAACACTGGACCATCTCAATTTAAAGATTTCTCGTACAGTTTCACTACACTCTGCATATCGCCCATGCCACAGTACTGAAACTACTCTCCTCTTCTGAAAGTAATCAATGACATTCTCTCTGATTTGGACAGCGTAAAGATTACAGTCCTCACCCTCCTTGATTTGTCTGCAGCATTTGATACAATAGACCATGATATATTACTCCACCGTCTCCAGCATGTATTTGGCATTCACAATACATCCTTACAGTGGTTCAAGTCCTACTTAGTCAACAGGACACAAATTGTATCTGCGAATGGAATACACTCCAATCCAGTTGATCTATGTTGGTGTGTTCCACAGGGGTCTGTTATTGGACCTGTTCCTTCATTACATACACTCAGCTGCTGTCATAGATCACCACCCAGCGTCTCACCAATTGTACACTGATGACACCCAAATATACAAGTCTATCCACCCAACTGAAGTTGTTGCCACCATCCAAGTAGTAGAGACGTGCATTTCTCATGCGAAATCATGGATGACATGTAACAAGATGCAGATGAATGATGGTAAAACTGAGGCCATTCTGATTACAACACAAAGATTTTCTCATTCACATCCTTTACCTCAAACAATAAATATCAGCAACACCAAAATTACCTTCACACAGTCAGTACGAAACCTAGGTGTTACTCAAGATAGTACTCTCACATTGCACCAACTCGTCTGCATGTCTTGAGCTGAAACGCATCAGCTCATTTCGCAAATATATTTCAGTTGATGCAACTGAAACACTTGTTTGTTCATCAGAACTTTCAAGAATGGACTATTATAACACAATTCTGTCTAATTCGTCTCAATATTTACTCTAGAAACATAAAAAGTTCAAAGCATATTTGATATGTGAATATATGAATATTTAATTACTAGCAGGATTTCTCCTTTATTCCTTCTCGTAACATAATGTTCGTGTTTTTATCATCAGCATATAAAGCTGAATGTATCTTGTGTACATACAGTTGTACAAAGCGACTATTTGGCGGAGATAACTCTTACGAAGGCGTCATCATTTTCATTCAAGATTTATTTCCCATGGTATAGCATGATTTCTCTTCGACGTGTTCCTGTTATTGAATTTATTGTACGAGTTATGTTGCATTTGCGGCAAAAATCAGTTTTCTTGCGGAATCTGAAAAAAATATTTCTTGCCTTTTTTAAAGATATACTGCATCAGAATGAACATACTGCGTCACAATGTGCCCTTACACACGAAAAGGAATTTCCCAGTTACGCTTGCATTACATGGTCCAATCACATGATGCAGATTCTTGAGGGTGGGTCATTAGTTGCATATGCGTTTTCATATGAAATCTTTAAATACATTTTATGCCAATGGGTGTTTGCACAACTACATATGCATGTACATAGAAGAAAATAATGTCGACTGCTTCCGATATTTACAATGTCGAATCAAGGAAAAGAATGACAACTTCATGTACAAATTGGCCTTTCACGTAAATTTAACAAGTGATGTAATTTATATATACATGTGTCCAGGAACGGGAAATGACTGGCAAACAGGATGGTTTTTCAGACAATAAAACTTCCGTTAAAAAAATGTAACGCTCAGACGACAATGGTTTAGGGTCTAAACTTTGCTTAATCAGGTTTAAAATTATAAATAAAAAATTGAGCTGACTCAGTTCTGTGCATCTTTTATTTCATTTGAGTTTTTCCTTTTTAAAATACAAACAAACGGGAAGGTACCTTCAGACTATAATTGCATGGCTTCGACCAGACGTGAAAAATGTCATGATGCGAAATGAGCTATTCCAATTTTGCAGTAGATTGGTTTGGTATGTTAGTTTTAATGGTACTTTTTGAATATTAGTATTGGCCATATCGTGCCGAGGAAATGGATAGCCAATTGGAGACAGCCTGGAATTTGTGACGGAACTGACATTGTTAACGCTAGTACTGTAAATGGAATCGCATCACAATTAATATTTTCAGTTCAGTACACACGTATGTAATTCTAGTCTATTTTTTAGAACATTTGTCCTCCCTTATTTTGGTGGTGATAGAAGATTTATATTTACACATTTTTGGTAGGGATTTAAAGGTAATTGTTTATTATTGAGAATATATGCTCAGAGAGTGGTTGTCTGTGTGTATTTCGGCGTCAGTGCACATTGACTAATAAGGCCTTGGTGATGATTCGCAAGTGAAATCTGTGTTCTGTTTACTTGCTGCTCTGTTTACAGTGCAGCTTCTCCAAAAAATGCGGGTGAATCTTTGACAAGAACTTCACCGTGAAGTCATCTTTGAAGGTACTTTAGATTAGATTAACGTATGATTTGTATTGACTGCCACACATTGGAAAGGTGAGTACTGAGAAATTTATGTAGAGAACATATCGTAAAATTAATTGCGATGTATGTTCAAAATGCTCTTTCGTCTGGATTGGTGTTAGGGTTAATAGTGTTGGATTTTTCTGGATCGGTGTTTGGGTTAATAGAATTGCATTTTTCTGGATCGGTGTTAAGGTTAATAGAGTTGCATTTTTCTGGATCGGTGTTAGGGTTAAAAGTGTTGGATTTTTCTGGATCAGTGTTAGGGTTAATAGAGTTGCATTTTTCTGGATCGATGTTAGGGTTAATAATAATTACAAACCAAGCACATCAGGGTTAAAATGATTTAAAATATCTATATTGTACTTTATTCATTTTTCTACTATTCTCCCTTTAATACCCTGAAAGTGGACAAACGTTATCTGCGATAGATTAAAGGTGAGTCGAATGATTATCCGACTCCGAAAAAAAAAAAACGTTCGAGTCTTCTAGCTATTAGTGATAAACTATAATGCGTTTACACAAGATCGTTACCTCAACAATGAACACTACGTTAAACGGTAAGTTGTATAAAGTTACATGTAATCTTTCGCTATCGTGATGATGCGACATGATTTCCAAATTATATTTTTCTATGCTCTTTAAAGCAAAAGTTCCTTAAATCAGTATTATTCTTCCGTTTAAAAAAATTAGCAGCAAAATAACGAATACATTAATAACAGAACAAGATGTTTATTATGTAGTCAATATCTTACACACCCACGAAGTAATTGGCGTGGATACAAACAATTAACATAGGCTCCAAGCAGAGATCGCATGAAAAAGTTAAACCTCCCTGTATCCTAATCAAACTGCACCAAATTAAAACTTCATAAACTACCTGACTTGCATAACATTATACATGGAGTCTCTCCTTCTGATCTTGCTGACCTTCTACCATCACCAGTTGGTGAGATTAACAGATATAATCTTAGAAACAGGACATATAACACACTAATACGGACATAAAACACACTAATAACGACTTAAACAGGACATAAAACACACTAATACGGACATAAAACACACTAATACGGACTTAAAACACACTAATACGGACTTAAAACACACTAATACGGACTTAAAATAAGCAAAAACTCATTCCCACACTCTTCTATTAATGTTTGGAACTCACTTCCCAGATTCATTGAAAAGTGAAAGTAACTAATCTATCTTCGGAAGTTAAAAAGACTAAGACAGCACAAGTGCTTATCCATTTGTTCTCTGGTGACAGGAAATTATCCATTCTGCACGTGAGAATTATAAATAACAGTAGCGATTTACATTGTGTTTTCTATTTCAATCATTTTTGAGATAATCTATTGTATGGCTTTGGGGATGACGTAGAAAATGCAGATTATTATATATTATCAGCAAATACTGTGTTGAACAGCGTAGGAAATTGATACAAAATCTAAATTGACTCCATGTCGCAGCGACTACAAATAATTTCTTATCATCCAACTTGACAGCGGAGGTTAATAATCATTATACGAAAAACACGAAACGCTTTACATGATTATTGAGTATTCACAATTTGATTTTTCTACTGAATTAATTACTACTACTTTTCTTTTTTTAAGAAAGACACCATATTTTTATTTGTAGCCACTGGATTTGTTTTGGTGTATGTACTCTTGTCCAAGTTCTGCCACGATCATTAATTAATCATTAATTTATTAAGTTATTAACTCTCTCTCTCTCTCTCTCTCTCTCTCTCTCTCTCTCTCTCTCTCTCTCTCTCTCTCTCTCTCTCATTTTAGTTTGATTGACTTACCTTTTGTTGAATATATTTAACCATATCAGATAAATTATATAAATATCTTTTCCTTGAACTTGATTGTAATATATATATATATATATATATATATATATATATATATATATATATATATATATATATATATATATATATATATATATATATATATATATCAACCCAGTGTATTTACTTGATCTAGCGGTGTCAAACCCTGGCGCGATTCCCGCTAGAAGTCACAAGTTTACCTCAAATATACAAGGACTTGTATACAACTTCAGATGTAATTTAGAAAGCCCGACGTGTCTATTCTACACATAACGTTTACTCTAATCAATGCAAGACCACAGATCTCACAACCTGCCAAATATATATCATCAACACATCTGCATGGTGTATATTCGTTAGGTTTCCGCCAGCTGTTCACGCCGTAGAAACTATACAACTATTACTTAACACATTGAACTATTTTAACTACGCCACCTTAGGTCAGTCAATCCATGGTTTCCAGACACATTTCGCGAGTACAACTGCATCACATTTGCCACCATGGCAACATAAGCTGTAACTGCCGAGTCCCTTCTTATTTATTCCTTTGTGTAATGTACCAGCTTCCTACCATAAATACTGCTACTGCAGTCACACCACCAATGCACACCACTAGATTTTAATAGGGGCTATGAAAACACAGGGACACTCATTAGGTTTTGAACCGTGGCATCATGGAAAATCAATAACACCTCACTCCGTGACGTATGTTCCTAGTAAATGGCTAATTAGTTCGAGCTAAGGAATATTTCCATTACAGCAAATTCCAAAATAATCAGAAAGAAATCACAAAAATATAATAATTCCGTCAAATGGGGCGCTATAACTAACAAGAAATATTCCGCATTTAAAGTATTGTTACAAAGGTCATTTCAAATGTAATTAACACCGCCTTAAAGAATCGAGTATGCGCATTTTGATGTCAGTGTTCCTAATGAAGTTCATGAGTCTGATATTTTATTTTTACTACATGATAGTATCAAAATTGGTAGATGGCATTATACATACAAATACGCCTTAAGTGTTCTTAATGTTGCAAGTAGATATAAAGAAGCAGAGCCGTTATTGACAAAGACAGTAGCAGATGTTGCTTCTGCGTTTGAATGAATTTTTCAACGTGGCGGTCTACGACGGCCACAGCTACTACAAGTTGATCCTGGCAAAGAATTTTAGGGTGTAGTATTATCGCTGATGAAGCAACATAATGTCAAAATACGACGAGGACATACCGAAATTCATAGTGATCAGGCAATCATTGAACGATTTAATCTAACTCTTTCTGAGCGGCTATTTGGATATCAGTATGCAAAGGAAATAGTTCAGACAGATGTAAGGTCTTGGAAATGGGTTTCAAGACTTCCAAGTGTTACAGATTTATTAAATAATGAGGTTATTCGAACTACTGCGTTGAAACCTATTATCGCGATCACACAAAAATATATACCTGCACAACGACATAATATTTCTAAACAGCCAGTATTAGGTAATGTTACCGTAAGATACTTGTATGAGCCAGTTGAACTTGAAGGAGGCAAAAATAAGAGCGACTGATCCTATCTGGAGTATTACTACACGCAATATTTCTAGTGTAGTACGATCTACGGATATGTCTGTATTATACAGATTAGATTCAACTGCTCCTCAACATGGATTTACACGTGAACAATTAATAATACCCGAGGATACACAATTATCACCATCTTCACTCGCGCCTCAATGTCTATTATATTCAAGACAGGTCAAGATTGTATTTTCACGTGTATGACCAAGACTATCGTTTCTATCAACGGTAAATTGTCTTGGATTATTACTCGAATATTTGCCACAGCATTACTGTATTACAATTCCCCCAATGATTAGTATGTTGTTGTTTTAGCGCCATGATAAATTCAGCATCAGTATCAAAGCTGATATAATTGTCTGGATACTTTATTTATAACCAGCTTTTTTCTTCTTACATTATCATCACTAGCATCTTCGTTGTTGTTGTCGGTAAAATTTAAAATAACGCTCCTCAGCTGAGTTAGAGATAGAATAAGTTTTACTACTTGATACGATCATCAGTGATCCAAACAACTGTATCAGAAATAGTTAACTCTTGAGATGAATGCATCGTCATTGTGTTTCCTAGTATCCACGGAGATTTGCAGCGCGTAGATCATGCTCAACAGCACTGATGTCAACTGCGACTACATCGTTTGATACGAGATTCTGTTTCACTGTCTGCCCTGGTATATCAACTTCAGTATTCTGTCACCGTTTATTTGCTGGTCAATAATACAAAGGTACAAGAAGTCCTGAAAACTTTTCCTTATATAACTGGAAAAAAATTGCTGCTGAAGTGTATCACGAACTATCTTTCTACTTGCCACTATCAAATCGTTTGGTTTCCATTTATTCCGAAAAGAATATATGCAAGTTTCTGTAACATTTCGCGCATTATTTCGCACTGAATCTATTCGGTTGTAGCCTGATTAATTTCTTAGACTCTTTTGATTTTGAATCAAGCGCTCTATGACCGTCAGTTATGTCCTCGTATTAATCCACAAATTTATTTTAGTCATTCAAGCGGAGACACTCCAACAAATGGTGGTGGTTGATCGTAATCGCCACACATTATCACTGCGGTATTATTAAGCAATAACCAATCAAGAAACATTTTTAATATAACTAGCGTATTTGATCCCAAATTATTATTCCAGGCATATATGTCTCACCCATCCGAACAGGAGTCCATCGAAAAAGGCAGTGATAAGTACATATTACTCTAGACAGTACTCTCATGCAATGAACATATGCAAGGCTGCATATCTTGAGCGGAGACGCATCAGCTCCATTCACAAATATCTTCCGGTTGATTCCGCTAAACACTTGTGTTCGTTAGTATTTTCAAGACTGGACTATTGTAACTCAATTATGTCTGGTTCTTCACAATATCTACTCCAGAAACTTCAAAAGTTAAAAACATAGCTGCTCGTATCATCTTTAGAGTACCACGATCCCAGCACACCTCACTGCTGCTCTGTACCCTACACTGGCTATTCATTCGATCCAGAATTAAACACAAAATGTATTCTCTTTGCTACGTTTCAATGATGGACTCCAGTCCAACATACCTCTGACCTCACCTATGTGTATACACCAGCAAGATACTTATGCTCCTTTTCCGACAATCGTATACTCATTATTCCCACAATGAAAACTAAGTCATATGGACAACATTCTTTTGCATATCAGGGCCAGCAACGTGGAATGAATGGCCCATTGAAATTAGATACAAGGACACAGTGACCCTTTTAAGAATGCCCATAAAATACACCTTTCTCGACTACAAGACCAAATTTGAAGACCTAATAATTTTTCCTACCTTAAATATTTTCAGCATTTGTTTTTTTTTTGTTGTTCTAATTTCATGGTGTTTTGCTTTTGGGTTTGTTTTTGTATTCATATCATTATAGATCTTGTAAAGCTCTTAGAACTTCTAAAGATTATGCGCTATACAAAGTCCTCATAATTATTATCACTATTGGTGCAAGCTCATTAATATCAGGTTTATCATTCAGTGGATATCTCATAAAAAAACGCGGTTACATGGTTTGTCAATATCAGTCAATATTCCTGGTTTGGAATTTGTACTAAATATAGCAATTATTTCATCAGCAATGACACGGTCACGTTTGTCGTTGATAATCCACACAATAGAATCTGTTTCTGATATCACACTAATTTTAGTCTGAAACGATATCTTTGATCGTTGAGATAATTAACTATATATTTTTTGCTCGCTCATCGTTCATTGTAACGTCAATGACAAAATCATCGTGTATAATTTTGGCTGTGGACCATACGTAGCACTCCGAATAGTATTAATCAGATTATTATTCTTCAGAGTTCGTCTCCGCAAGTCAGGAGTTATTCTGTCAAGATTAAATCTTGATTCAGGAAATGGAGATTTCCAAGACTTGATTGTGGATAATGTACTAAACTTCTCAATATCATATTTTAAAGAAGTATTTAAAAAAACAATATTATATATACAATGGCTCAAATAAAGAATCAGAGCAGGTGGTTGATAATAGGGTCTTAAATCCCTTGTAATAAATCCTGTGTAAATGAATTCTGCGGACAGCATTTACAAAGATTTCGTAATGGACGTTTTGGACCAATCCGTGTAAACTATGTAGTATTAGAGTTAGAGAAAAACAGTTGTATTTACAGTGTGGCGGTAAAAGATACAGAAATCTGAAGCGATGTTATGATTGAAAAAATAATGACAGTGAAAATGTTATAAGAACCCCTGAAGATTATATAGCAATATTTCAAAATAACAATTTAGACAAATAATATTATATATAAATGGAGCATCTCGTGATGGTATCATCAGGCACTGTCGACTGAAAAAAAAACAGTCGGCGCTGTCGATGCTACTTTTTATCTCAGATTTACCATTGGGGAAAAAAAAGTATCTTTGTCATCGGTTCATATACGAGCCTTTTTCACAAAGTGATCGAAGACGCTCTTGTGATCGATCATATAAATAGTGACAAGCTTAATAATCATTTGTGTAATTTACAAGCTGTTACACAGAGCAAAAATTTTTCATTGGATAATACAGGGATATGTAAAACAATTGAAAGGAGCCTTATTAAATCTTTGAATGCAGAGATTGGTGAAGCAATTATGTTAATATCAATGAATGAAGATGTTAAGTATTTTGATATTGTACCGCGTTTTGTTCATTATGTCGCAGAAAATATCACCAGATCTGCTTTTTCTAAGAAATATGACCAGATGATACTATTTAATTATTGTTAAAGATAACAGTCAGACTAAGCTATCGCCGGTAGTTATGTATTACTAGCTATATATTTTTAAAACAATTGTTATTCTAGGACCTCTTTCATTGTTTGGTGAAATATGTAAGATATTCTGAAGCTTGGGAAAACGGTCTGGTTTCTTATAATATGTGTAATTTCGGATTTTTCTCCAGTCACAAAAATATCTAGATATGTCAGTAGTATTGTGAGGAGATAGTAACTGTCAGGAATATGTCTTCAATAATTAGTAGTTACCTCCCTTTATATAGGCAATGATCTGATGGAAGGGAGATTACTCTATAGACCTGTCTCCGTTATTGTACTTAGTTTCATTATCATTATTAATTAACTATCTGTGTGATTATTAATATCAGTGAGATAACATGATTCTATTAGCTGAAGAATAGTTATGGTCTTTAGCTAACAAACCAAATCAAGACAAAATAAAAAAACACTTCGTTTAATACAGCTGGATCTGTTATACAGATATACATGTATATTTCAACCTACTTTGTATAGAGCAGAAATCTATAAAAATACATTTTGTACAGTATGTTCAGAAACAGAAATAAACCATGCTGTTTGTAGCAGTTCAGCATAGAGGTAACTATATAATAATTTCTGAAACATATTTTTCAGAGTGGAACATTGCTAGCACGGCTGATTCTCGTACTGGGGGGTTAGTGGTTCTAATCTCCGTGCCGGATATATTATCGACGGTTGCATAATAGCGGTTATGAAAGGTAGGGGCGCCAGATCGAAAGCGTTTCATGTACATCAATCCCATCACGTTCAGACCATATGGTGTGTGGGTTTTTGCACTCTCCCCCAGGGTTTGATCTGGGGGGGGGAGGTGTGCAAGAATTTGAAATGATAGAAAACCTTCTGAATATTCTAAAATTTAGTTTCGTTTAGACAATTTGCTGGAGAAATGTTTATTAAAGAACTTGTGGCGCCCTCAAAAATAATGAGCTCTCAATCTCAAGCGTCAAGGAGGAAGGATGTCCCATACACCATTCAAAGAATGTCGGGTCATAAGAAAGACCTTGTGTGACAAATCCTTATAACGGATGCCCCATACAGCATTCAGAAAGAATTTCTGGCCATAATAAAGGTCTTGTGTGACGGATATTGATAAAGGATGCCCCATACAGCATTCAGAAAGAATTTCGGGCCATGATAAAGGTCTTGTGTGACGGATATTGATAAAGGATGCCCCATACAGCATTCAGAAAGAATTTTGGGCCATGATAAGGTCTTGTGGCCATACATCACAATTAATTTTACTATATGTTCTCTACATATATTTCTCAGCATTGACCTTTCCACAGTGTGACAATCAATACAAATCATATAAAAATCTAAAATACCCCCAAAGATGACTTCACGGTGAAATTCTTGTCAAGGGTTGACCGGCATTTTTTTGAGTGGCTGCACTGTAAACAGAGCAGCATGTACACAGAACACTGATTTCACTTCCGGATCATCACTAAGGCCTAATTACTCCATGTGCACTGTCGCCAAAATACATACAGACAACCACTCTCAGAACTCCTATTCTCAAGAATAAACAATTAACTTTAAATCCATACCAAAGATGCATCAATATAACTCTTCTATCACCACCAAAAGGAGAGAGGAAAAAATGTTCAAAAAATAGACTAGAACTACATTCGTGGGTACTGAACTGGAAGTATTAATTGTGATGCGAGTCCTGTCAGGCCCAACTATTTGGGGCAAATTTTAGTAAAACTTTTATATTTGAATGCCACACCTATTTGAACTTTATACATGAAGTCTTTTTGAATTTCCTTGCATACAAGACATGTGACACCTGCTGGAAAGTGTGTAGTGCAGGTGTTCCACAGGGTGCAAGTGTTGATTCATGTGCTTTTGAGAAACCAAAACTAAATTTGCTATATCTTCCTTAATTATAGGACTTTTTCAATGCTGTAAAAACCTAATTGTACTACAAGATAAGGCCTGTCTGAAACTATGTTTAAAGTTTATACATTTTGATCAATTAAAATTTTGATGGAAATTTAATAAACATTTAAATTTATAAACTAAATTTTATTGAAAAATTAAATTTTCATAAAAGTTTGAAAACAGATTTTGTCAAAGTTTAGACAGAAAAGTTGATCAATCAATGGTCTTTAAAATAAATGGTGGTTTGGGTCTGTGTAACTGAGAACATTTTTCCCAGGGGTAGTGAAGTAGCATGACTCATAGTGATTTTGGCAACAAACCGCAATATGCCTGTCAAGGTGCATATAGGTGTACACACTAAAGAAGCAGCAACAGGTGCTATGTTCCATATTTATTGTATCAGATATTTAGGCAGTTATTTGTATAATTAATAGTGCACTCAGATTTAAACATCTGATGGGACCACTTCCATGTTTTATAGGAAAATTGCATTACATTTTAGTGTCGATAACTACAAAAAGCGACAATAAGATAGGAAAATACAGTTTTTAGGCAGGCTTTACCTTACTGAACAATGGTGATAATCTCTCTCATGAAGATCTAAGCCATGTCCTTAAGGTGATTTATATTAGTGTGATGATATCATGATCACTTATGGCAGTACACTGCATATGTCCTTATGAAACCTTGCTATCACCACCAAACAACTGGAGAGCTTCCAAGCTGATCCACCACTAAACACTTTGTTCCAGATACCAGCCTAGACCTGAAAAGATATAAAATGTTTCTCTTATATCTAGAAAAGAGTAAGATGTATGCAAATGAAGTTAAAATGTGTTAGATATAGTGATTTCCAAATAACATTCAGGCTGCAAGCATAGGAAATAAATATTAAACTTGACAGAGTGACACTCAGAAATGTGAAGTAATAGTCATGTATTAAAGTAATAAATTCATCCTAAAAGTGTATGAAGTTTCTATAAGCATATCTGGTCATTTACAGGTTAAATAACTAATCAGGTAGACTATGCATCACAAACTTTAAGGAATGCGGGGACGGTGAGGTTTGATCATTGGTGGAAACATTAGTACATGCCAGTATACAGGAAAGTCAAGCGACAATGTAGTAAAAAAGAATATATTACTATAAGCAATCTTATTCATGAGGGAAATAATAATTCTGGATATTGCAAGAGAATACAGCCAAATGTGGCCACACATATCAACTACAGGTACCAATACATCCTATATCATAAACTAAATGAGAAATTCTGATCCCCAAAACTTGTAAACAAGAATGGAAATTTGCATATGTGGGACATATACAATGCAATTGTTATGATCAAATGTGCAAAAATAATTCCAATGATCTGTTTGAACATTTAAAGTGTATTTTTAAGGGTGTTTGATACCAATTATTAACCTCAATGGTTCAATAGAATCAGATATCAGCTGATATTACAATACCGCACTCTATCCAAGTACTGAATTGAAATATGTTACCATACATGGGCATATTAATGAGGAAAATAACATTTTGGGATACATTTAGTGCACACAGCCAGAAATGTGTCTTACAGATTCACTGTAGGTACAATGTCAGCCTATATGATATACTGAATGTGAACTTTGGATCCCCAACATTCTAAAATATGTGAATATTTGTTCATGTGGGATATGTAACCATGCTAAGATCAGTTGTACACAGTTAAACTCAAAATATCTGTTTGAATATATCTTATGAAATCTTTAGAGTGTCAGTTAACAAATATTATTAGTAAATAACAATGCATAAATTAAGATGGATCATTAGAATTCACATAACATCATACAGGCCACAATGCCGCACTTCACTAATCAATATCTTAACCAAATTGAACAATAAAACTGAATACATTTTGTGTTCAACTTACATCATTTTGCTGTTTTCTTACATCCAAGGGTAAATATACATGTGGAAAGTATATTCTATCCCTTCAGCCTGCATTTCATTCTCAAAAAGTTTAAACTGATTTAGTAGAGAACTTGAGTAGGTTCAAGTATAAAGTTTTCATCACTGTCCTCTCACTAAACACCCTGTAACTATATTTGTTAACAATTACTAAAGGCTATATAAGCAGATATGTGTTACTCAGGAAGTCACCCCATCATAAACACATAAATTAACTGATTGGACCCCTAATAAATAGTTTGAATGATCAATACAAGAAAGAATCTGTCTTTCATACATTTTAAATGTATGTCTCATTTTGACTTACAAAGATATTTTCTCTGAGAACATTTGACAAATATCCATCATTGTAGCTTGTATATGGTGTAGGAGTATAAACATGCTGATATCACTTGACATAATTTCCAAAAATATTATCTATGTGCATTTTTAGGGGCAAATTTTAATTTTTTAATTTTTTAAAAAAGATTTATTAAAATTTTAAAAAATAAAATCAATTTTTAAATTCTAATGTCATGTTTCTATTTTAAATGTTAATATATATAACACCTTCAAATTTCATGTGTTTATCATTAATAATAAAATTTTTACAGCACTTTAAAGTTTAATAATAACTGCCTGTACAGGCCATACATCACAATTAATTTTACTATATGTTCTCTACATATATTTCTCAGCATTGACCTTTCCACAGTGTGACAATCAATACAAATCATATAAAAATCTAAAATACCCCCAAAGATGACTTCACGGTGAAATTCTTGTCAAGGGTTGACCGGCATTTTTTTGAGTGGCTGCACTGTAAACAGAGCAGCATGTACACAGAACACTGATTTCACTTCCGGATCATCACTAAGGCCTAATTACTCCATGTGCACTGTCGCCAAAATACATACAGACAACCACTCTCAGAACTCCTATTCTCAAGAATAAACAATTAACTTTAAATCCATACCAAAGATGCATCAATATAACTCTTCTATCACCACCAAAAGGAGAGAGGAAAAAATGTTCTAAAAATAGACTAGAACTACATTCGTGGGTACTGAACTGGAAGTATTAATTGTGATGCGAGTCCTTGTGTAACGGATATTGATAAAGGATGCCCCATACAGCATTCAGAAAGAATTTCGGGCCATGATAAAAGTCTTGTGTAACGGATATTGATAAAGGATGCCCAATACAGCATTCAATATATAATGATAGATATAATCTAACAAAAAATGTCGGGTCATAAGAAAGACCTTGTATGACGGATCCTTGAGAAAGATGCCCCATACAGCATTCAAATAATGTATTGTTATAAGAAAGACCTTGTGTGAAGGATCCTTCATCATTGAAGATAACTGCTCATCATTGCTATTGTTTACTTTTTCTTAATTTAAAGATACACATTTATTATATAATTGGTTATGAAAATATTAATAATAATATTTCTGCAATTATAAATTAAAAAAATGAAAGTAAAAAATTATCTGACAAACTAAATCTTGAAGAAAAGTTCTTAATGATTGCGAATATATAGATGATATAGAATTTTTAAAATTTTCTTTCTAATTCAGTTCAAAAAGTTAGATTAGAACTATCTCGTGAATATGAAGAAAACAAAAATATTAATGCACGTGTAAGACAACTACAAAAGATTATAGAAGGTGAAAGTTGCAACTTTTCCGAAAATTAAAAGTAAAGAAGTAGGAGCTATGTTACCCGACTGGGGTATCTTATTTGTGTTATCAAGATTTTATGTAGAGATTCAGTTGTACATTTTCCCTCGATAAATTCAAAAAGTTACCGATTTAGTCAGTAAGATTGAAATATGTGCTCGTCAATTATGACATCAGAGATCGAGCGCATTAATGGGTTCTTGTATAATCAAATATCCATGGGGTACTTGAGGGGTGAAAGTATATAGAATATATCCCTGATGAGCATGACTTGATAGTTCAGTATTTGCTTGATAACTTCCATAAATTACATCACATTCAAGACTGAATGCGGACACAGAGGTTATATTTACGATTCCCAGTGATATATATTTACCACCACCGTATGGATCATTACTGTATCGGAGAATATTATCGTGCTGCGGTGTTATCTTTCTCCACTCAGCAAGTATTCGAGGAAAGAATTCATTAATGATTTTATAGACGGAATTGTTTAGTTTCTTCTGCGTTATACCCGGAAAACGTAAATTTAGGTAGATCAGCTAATGTTATCGACTATGTATTTTAAAAATGCTGTTTATAGCCACTTATTTCGTCAGGATGATCAGTTAGTACCTGAATGACTCGCTGGTTAAGATATTTCATATCAGATACGAGCTGATTTAATATTTTTATTTGTTTAATAATTTCCTCGCGTAAACTTTATCTAGTTGTATTTTATATTCTCGATTAATAAATCTAAAGTTTCTACAAAATTTCATCTTGGCGAAGATATACTACTCCAGTTATATATATATATATATATATATATATATATATATATATATATATATATATATATATATATATATATATATATTTGTATTCTAAATAACTGATTTTTGTATGATGAAGAAATTTCCCAATATAATTGTTTGTACGTCATAATATCAGCCCGGGTTGGTTCTGGTATTGGTGCAGGCAGTGCTTGAGCAACATCCGGTCATCCTAACACTGGTCTTATTGATGACTGATACATATCTATGACGTAATCCGGTGATTTTATTTATATCGCGGCTGACAAAGTTGGTTCATGGACTATTATAGCTGTTTTTAATTCTTTTCCTGTAATATATTTAATTCTGCGCTGCAATCATCATTTATTTGTTCGATTTGATTAGAACCTGACGGTATTCTAACAAACTCCAGGCAGATGTTCCATCTGGATTAATTTTATTTGCAAATACCATTGAATGTTTTGACTGTAGACCCGGATTGATGTTGACCGAATATTTGGCCATCTGCATTATACTCGTAATTGAGCAAGTGCAATTTCCTTTACTGGAATTTCAGTTGGAAATTTTTCACTAAATTCAGGGTTTGTGGAATTTATTGATATCTTTGTTGTATTTGATAGAGTTGTATTAACTACGATCTGTTGCTCTAGTTCTTCCGATATTATTATTATTATTATTATTATTATTATTATTATTATTATTATTATTTTCTAAATCTGATTTTGCTTCATCATAAGTCTTAATTATCGTTGCGAACTCGGTATATATTTTTTCGTAGTTAAGACTCGATTATATCAGCGATGATAATTTGGAATATGCAGCCGCCGTTGTATTAAACTTTATTATATACTCGTGTAGTTTTTCGCTACATCTTGATATTTTTGCAATTATATTAAGAACACAAGCAATGTTGTTGCACCTGAAACACAAATTGTTACAACTGCTGATGCGATCGCTAGGGGTGTTATTGTTGATATCAATACGACACTCCAGGAAAAACAGCTGACACTGAATATATAATTATATCAACGACGAATACACGTATACATACGACGAATACGACGAATACACGTATGTGATAGTTTTTATTTTTATTGCGTACTCTTCAATCATATTTGTTTAGTTTGTAATTCACGCACTTGATTATATCTACTCTTGCACGTTGATTGGAGAGTTCATTATAGTATGAGCTTAAATTAATTACAAATTCTGCACAACATGTGAGTGACTTTGATGATAAATTAATACTGCTGGGGGCTATTCTAAATGCTTTAGTGAATCCATTTTCTTTTATTACAATGACATTATTAACGCCGGTGGAAATACTTGATAATACATTCAACTGTAAAGGCGAAATCACATATATATATATATATATATATATATATCAAACAGATACGGTAACTTGAACAGTGTTATTCTGAGGTGTCCAGGTGAAAGATCCCCCCCCCCCGCATTATTGAATACACGGTATTGATATTTTGTTTATGTGGCATTTTAACCTTATCAAGCCTAATCGTGCCAAAGCTCGTCTTGATATCAGAAAATGTCACGACAACGGTCAACGGAGTACCAAAGAAATTATCTGCGATTTCATCAATTTTTCTATAATTCTACGAAGGTTTGCAAACGCGCTTATATGAACGTCATACTCGCTCAACAACATTGTTAATTTAACGTCTGCATAACTCTTTGGTGCCGCGTCATTGTCTGATACTGGATCTCCAAGTACGGCTATTTCTTTTCCGTTTATGTTTGAGTTTTTCTGTCATATATCACTGGATTTTTGTACTCGCGCGCGAATATATTCCAATATCGATGACATAAGAACGACGGGTTTAATGTTTCCGTTATTATCAAACACAGCTATACTGTTTTCGGTTACTCCTTTAATTCTGACGATAATATTATACAATGAAAACGTCTAACATTTCTACAAAATCAGAAGATGTGAGATAGTGGTATTGCACATGAAAATATTACATTATCACCCTTTAATATTGATCGGCGTGTACATAATCCTAAGTTGAAATTATCATTCATTGATATTATTGCAGGTGTTTCTGCAGCTCATGCAGTATTTCTTACATTACCGAGTTTTACATTATTACTATCAGGATTATTAGAAGTATCTTTAGCAAACAGCATTGATGGACCAGATGATCTTGTATAATCATCGGATTATCTAGCTGGGTAAATTATCGTTGTAGCAGTATCAACATATGTTTTAACTATTTAAATCGTTCTTCCATCAATCATATATGTAGAGCTATCAAATAAGGCCATGATTCCATTCTTAACAAAACCAATCATAACATCAGCGTTATATGCTGCATCATCAGTGTTTATAAGCTCACCTTCTACTTCAGTAAACGCTTCAGCGGGTAAGAAATATATACTTGCACTATGAACTTGTAGTTCGATCCTTCCACGCTGAGTTGGTTGTCTTGCGTCATAAGAATAATATTGATAATCACGTATCGATTTATCTTTCAGAACCGGTGCGTCCATATCGAATGCTCGGTCGGATACACGTTTGAACATTATTATAATTGCCATGATCTAAATCATTATCGTCTTGATTTTATCAAGGGAACAAGAAGACCCCTTCCTGCTACCAGACTTGTATTTATAATCTTTTTCTAATTTCTGATTTGCGACTTTGTTTATTATTTTACTAACATTTGCATGCATCACTTCAGTGCTTGACAATTTTAATGGCTGTGGTTTTCGTAGTATTGATCGTGCTAATCTATCTGTGATAGCCAGAAACGCTTTACCGGCAACATTATAAACAGCACCAGTAGCTTTTTTTTACGAACAACGTCAATAGTTTTCATTGATAATTGTTTTGTTGGTGGATTTATTTAAGCATATGAGAACTCATTGCAGTAGCTTACTTAATGGTTTGCTTTTACATCTTGTTTTTAATAATAGGTTATGCAAATGCAAACACGTAGAAACAGCTGAAGACTTTATGTTAGATTGTCAAATTTATGCAATTCTGAGACATGGTGTTCTCACTTTATCGATACGACTTACCATGAAGACATTATATCCGGGAATCCAATGTATTCTACCTTCGTACAATTATCAAAACGATTTTATATTAGCATACAGGTAACAACCACACATTTTTATTCCATCTTTTTTTTTACCAATATATGATCTTATAAACATGTACTAGAAATATTAAAGTATACCTTTATATTGTTAAATGATTTATCTGCTAGAAGTCGGTCTTCAATTATTGATTCATACATTTACTCTGTAATACGGGAGACAACTTTAATTAAGCATCCAGCTTTCTATTGATTCTACATATGGATTATATTGCTATATGTGATACAAGAAAATGTTTTTCGAATAAATACTTTTTAAATAAAGGATTATTTATGGCTGTAAGGTGCTGCCGGTTATCAAAGTGTTATTAGTACAATATTGCACAAGGCCTGGTCAGAGTTATTGCGCAACATGGAAAAACAACACTTGAAGACCGCCTCCCTCTAATTATCGTTATCTAGAAGATGATCTCTACGGTGTAATTTGCCCGGTTAATGGATATGGTAATCTGAGATGGTACTTTGAACAAGACAACACACGAGCCCCCGTAAAGATAAAATATGAATTTAATTAAAATACAATTAAAAGAAGAATGACATTGTGAATTACAATTTCTTTCTTTCTGAATAAACTTAGTTCAGGAATACATAAACTAAAGCTTTAAAATAATGGATACATTCATAAAAATCCAAACGCTAATAAAAAATAAATGAAGTTAGCCGTTAATACTGAGAGTAAATTTCATCATGGAATCGAATGTTCATTTAACATTGGACTGTTGGGTGATTCAAAATGACCTTGTTCGTCGACTGATTTTTTTTTCCTCTTCTGCGTTCGTCTTGACTTGCTTGCTCTTTGGTTGTAAGCGAGATTACACCACTCTGTCTTCCAACTTCTTTCTCCGTCTCTGAATTTCGACTTCCTCGCTATTTCTTATTCGATCTTCAAACAAACTATTTTTCCTTTGAAAAGAAAAGGGTAAAACGCCCTTAGTATCTCGTTACTTTAAGAGTTGAGATCGTCCGTCCGTCTTTAGGTTCGAACAATCAGACGACCTTACTATCAGTGTTATCATTTATACGACTAACAAATACTATACAAGTCTTCAGATCAATAGAGCTATACTGCTAATTATCGACATCAGAATTCGGGAAAGTCATATATTCCCGTAAATCATTACATAAAGTGAGGTAATATATCATAACACACAATCCATATTCACTAATATGATAAATTCAAATTAATGTAACACTTTTCAATCATAAATGTACACGGCGGGTTTTCTACACCACCCATTTACCTACCTAAGTATATAAGGTAAAAACTGCTAATTCAGAATTCAAAAATACATTATTAAATCACTGTAAAACCGACTATCCATACAAAAATATGAACACACCATGCATCTGTAACAAAGAAACATATCAAAGTACGTTATTAAATCAATGTAATACTGAACTATTTGTATCATAGTATCGATACATTATGCATCTATGACAAAGAAAAACAGCATATACATTACATCGTGATAAAGGTGAATTTGAGTTAAATACCTTGTGTTTTTGGCGTGCTTCTGCCGTTTGATTTCCGGCGGACTTTCCTGAGCTTATAGTTACGAAGGCACTGCTGTAAAAATACCTTCGGAGTCCTGGTAATTACTTCTACCTTTGGTTTCTCTCTTGCAGAGAAATTTTTAGACTAATTCAAACTCATTAACTCAGAGAATATATTCCCCAATTCTAGGTTTCGACCCAACCCTCTCCTTCTACATTTGATCAATCGGAATAAATGCTATTCCTACGGACCGTTTGGAACCCGTCTATCAAGATGCCAAAAATGCCAATTAGGGTCGAAATATCACCTTATCATTTGTCTCAATCATTTTTGACAGCTCTGCGTGAGGAATCACCTAGTTTAAGCGTGTCAAACACCCAGTCCGTTTTCACTCTAAATATTGTAACAGTCTGACCGAGGTAAACTAACATTCTTTCCGTTCAAAACTCTACTCCAAGATAATTAATTGTCGGCTAGCCTACGAATTAATTACTGGATTTCACTGACGAAAAATTTGACACTTGACAATGGCAATGTCAGATAAATTTTAAAAATAAGAAAGTTTTTAACCTGCTGGTTTTGATTTGCCTTAAACGTTAAAAAAATGATCGTCGAACTAAATAAAGCCACCATATTATATAGCTAGATACGTTTCATTTATTTTTAGTTCATTTTTAATCCATGGAAATATATTATTATTATGTCAGAGTTTTAACCATGAAGAAGAGGTTAAGAAAGTTTGTCAGGAAACTATTGTATTAATGAGCACGCAGCTAAACCATTTCGAGTTCGTTTATGCTCGAAAACGTTTTCAAACATTTGTAATCTGATAGGAAAGGGCCAATGAATAAGTTAATTCTCGAAAAATAACACCAACTGCTCGAAATGGTTTCATCTTAGCATATATTTCTAAAATAAAAGTACCGTGATAGGTTTATCGCATGTTCAAGCTGTGGTGTGATCGTTTTGTATTTTTTATTTATAACTGCATGGGGTCATTTAGATTGATTTCATTCAAAATGTCATAAGAAGCGCTTTGAGTGTCTGCGCATGGCATATGTACGGTAATGTCATCTAAATGGCAGAATAAGGAAACTTTTAATCTGCTGGCGTTTATCAGCCCAAAACTTTCCGAATATGGTTGCTACACCGAATAAACCAACCACACTACAGCTACATAACTTCCTATTATTTTTAATCAATATTTAATTCACGGCAATATATGTAATTAATATGTCATGTTAGAGTTTACAGCATGAAGATGTGGAAAAGCATACATACATACATACATACATACATACATACATACATACATACATACATACATACATACATACATACTAATATATGGTCAAAGGGTGGGGATCTCAACTGCTTCTAAGTTATGTCGCAGACACAGATTCATTAACTTATGGTCTATATCAGATTTAGGACTGGCTTATTCAGCTCAATCCCTTCAAACCTATATATGGTTGTAGAGTGTGATCTCAAACGTTTCCATGTTATGACCAAAGAGAAGAATCCCCACGCCCATGAGGTAATACTGAATGGCGTAATGCTTAAAAGAATTACTTGTTATAGCCTTTATAGATCGTAGAGCCAACTTTCAAATTTTGACCTCTGTTACTTCAAATGTTTAAAATTTCAATTAAATACCACACCACCCCCTCCCTGCTTGTAACGGTCCCATGAGTCATATCAAAATTTCAAACTGTTGTGCTCATATAGTTACGAATTCCAACCGTATCGCGAAGTGTAAATCTGCACCTTTCTTCGTGTGAGTAAAATTTAATTATGTACCCTTGACGGCGTGAGTAAATTTTAATTCTGTACCCTTAACGGTGTGATTAAAATTTAATTCTGTACCCTTAACAGTGCGAGTAAAGTTTAATTCTGTACCCTTGACCGTGTGAGCAAAGTTTAATTATATAACCTTAACGGTGTGAGTAAAGTTTAATTAAATAACCTTAACGGTGTGAGTAAAGTTAATTATGTACCCTTGACGGTGTAAGTGAAGTTTAATTATGTATCATTGACGGTATAAGTCAAGTTTAATTATGTACCTATAACGATATAAGTGAAGTTTAGTCTGTACCCTTGATGGTGTAAACGAAGTTTCAGTTTGTTCAAGTAATGGCGTAAGTGAAGATTCAGTTTGTACACGTAACAGCGTAAGTGATGTTTCACGATATTACTGACAATAGTATCGATGCGTCGAACGACACAGTCATCATCTTATTTTTTTAAATTATTGGCTGTTTTCTTTATTAATATTTTTTATATTAGTATTATTATTATTATTATTAGTAGTAGTAGTAGTAGTAGTAGTAGTAGTAGTAGTAGTAGTAGTAGTAGTATTACTAATTAGCAGTTACTTATTTGTCATGACTGTCTATTGCAATTATTATATGATTGCAGATAACATCAATATTTCGGTAAAATTCGGTTAGTAGTATTTGTAGTTGTAGTAATATCAGCAGTATTACGTTTGCCTCGAGCTTTACATTAGAAATAACAGTCTTGTCACAGCCAAACTCACAAGTATTAGGTATTCTAAATCTGAATTGAAGTTCGAGAAGAAAACAATTTTATTCGTTACCTTCAAAAGGTACTTATAAAAAGATATTGAATTATTTATCGATGATTAGATAAAGGATATCATGAATGTTTGAAGTGCAAACGTTTATACAAAGCATTTGCTAGTATACAAACTTGAATGTATCTCTTTAACCGAAGCAGACGATTAAGTGGATGATCACTAAGTACAGCACAGATCAAATTAACAAGAAATGTACAAAATAAACATGATCTTCACCTAAATTACACTTTCATCTAACCGATCCGGTGGCCCAGTGGTTAGAGCGTATGCCGCGGAAGCGGGAGGTCGTGGATTCGATCCCCGGCTGAGTCATACCAAAGACTTACAAAATGGTACTAACAGCTGCCTCGCTTGACGCTCAGCATTAAGAGGTTAGTGTTAGGACTGTTGGCCTGGTGTCAGGATAATGTGACTGGGTGGGACATCATGGTACATGTCTGCGGCATGATGCTCTAGTGCTAGACATCACTATAAACTGACACACTGCAGACATCTTAGCGATATGACTGAAATATTGTTAAACCTACGTCAAAAATCATAATCAAACAAAAAAAACACTTGTATCAGTGTAGACTAAGTTCTCAATAAGTCTAAACAAACAAGGCTTTGTATGCTAATATCACTGTCAGACTCGGTTCGCTTTAATAATAGTGTTAAACTGTGACTTTGAATGTTCTCTGTTATCTCTGAATAAGATAGAAGCCCGTCCCACCCACCCACTAAAAAAAACCCACACACACACAACTTCAACGAATAAAGATCATAATGTAAAGCCAATTCATTACGCATGACACCCTACTGGAAACACATCTGTACTAAATAGATAAATAATGTGCAAAGATGAACAATTAGCAAAGCATTTGTTTGTTTGTGCAACAGTGTCAGTGTTTAGATGTTTATATAGTAAAGTGAGCTCATTTGCTTAACTTAGTTTTTTTCAATATTATTAGAGAAGCTATAGCTTCAATATTTCATTTTCTTTCCTTTTGAAATCTTGTTAAATAGACATAGATCGACATACTTCCTTCCATTGAACTATGATCTACACCCAACGAAAAGTTATCTTCCCACATTGTATTAATAGAAAAATAAGATATTACAAGGAAGATTAAGCAGTCTTTTGTAATGTGTGTGTGTGTGTGTGTGTGTGTGTGTGTGTGTGTGTGTGTGTGTGTGTGGCCATGTCGGTTAGCTCGTGTTTCTTCAGAAATGCGTCTTTCAACGCAAGGTTATTCAGCAAATCAGCCGCGGATAAGCGCGAATACACCTTTGATGCTTTACCCTTCAATAGCGCGCTAAAATGATGCGACCATTTTGTTTCCATTTCTGTACAGTGGCTTACCTTTAAAATCTGTTTCGATAACTATCCATGTTATCTTTCGGACCTCTCAGTTTAAAATCGTGTTCCTCCTCCTTTTTAGTTTTCAATAGCTCAGAATTTCTTTGATGCTCCCTCTCCCTATTTATATCTTCTATTTCCAATGCTTCTAACCTCACTTCTTATTCCCTTTCTAACCTCACTTGTTATTCCCTTTCTAACCTCACTTGTTATTCCCTTTCTAACCTCACTTGTTATTCCCTTTCTAACCTCACTTGTTATTCCCCTTTCTAACCTCACTTGTTATTCCCTTTCTAACCTCACTTCTTATTCCCTTTCTAACCTCACTTCTTATTCCCTTTCTAACCTCACTTGTTATTCCCTTTCTAACCTCACTTCTTATTCCCTTTCTAACCTCACTTCTTATTCCCTTTCTAACCTCACTTGTTATTCCCTTTCTAACCTCACTTGTTATTCCCTTTCTAACCTCACTTGTTATTCCCTTTCTAACCTCACTTCTTATTCCCTTTCTAACCTCACTTCTTATTCTCTTTCAAACCTCACTTCTTATTCCCTTTCTAACTTCACTTGTTATTCCCTTTCTAACCTCACTTCTTATTCCCTTTCTAACCTCACTTGTTATTCCCTTTCTAACCTCACTTCTTATTCCCTTTCTAACCTCACTTGTTATTCCCTTTCTAACTTCACTTGTTATTCCCTTTCTAACCTCACTTCTTATTCCCTTTCTAACTTCATATTCTCTACTTCTATTAGCAGTTCTACCTTGCCCTTCTCTAATTATATCTTCTCCCTTTTTACTTCCCTTTCCCATTCTATTCTTTCCATTTTACTATGCTTTCCTAATTCTACCTTCTTTTTGAATGTCATTCTTCTTTCTTCGGCTTCCCTTTCTATCTCTAATTTCTCCCTTTCGGCATTCGTTTCTAATTTTATCTTCTCCCTCTCGGCCTGCTTTTTTTGTTCTATCAGCTCCCTCTTGGCTTCCCTTTCTACTTCCTATGATTCCTTTCCCTAGCCTGCTTTTAACAAACAAAACTTATAGCCAAACGGCTTCCCCACTTCCACAAGTTATTTCATTGATGACATTTCAAAAATCTGATATGGCCAACGTAAAGTGCAGTATTATGCAAAATTACGTACTTACTATATTTCAACACACCGTATTTTCCTTGTCAGAAGGCAACAAAAACATGAAATGAGTACAAAGAATAAAGTTATTATATGTCTACTTAACCTCACTGTCTTGTCAAGAGCATCTTAAACACACAATAAGATCATATAAGAATAATGAAACAATTGCAGTGCTCCATTAAAACTTTCAAAAAATATAACTATGTAAAGAAATTGGAACAGATATACAAATTATCTCTATAGTCCCATAAACAGACTGGATTTTTACGAACCCCAAAAGTAGTCCACGGCTAAAGGATTACCTGTATGGGGTTATACACTCCGTCATCAGCACACTCGGCTACCAGTCTCACTGGTCAATCAAGCCGTCAGTATTCCAGGTTAGTTAATCAAGCAATCAGCGCCCAGCAATCTCGGTCAGCAATGCTCGATCACCTGCTACTCGACCAGCAACACTATTCAGATATATATATATATATATATATATATATATATATATATATATATCGTTGTACGTATAAAAACGAAACCCGAGTATATCTTTACAAATGCTATGAATGGCAATGTCAGGTATATGGCAAAATAAGAATTATTTTAATTTGCTGATTAGATCTTCCTTCAACTTTAAAAATACGATGGTCATAGTAAATAAACCCACCGTTTCGTAGAAACGCTAGATAGCTTTCAGTTTAAGATCGTCGTTAATCCATGGAAACATATAAATTATGCTAGAGAATAGCATTAATAAGCAATAAAGCCTGTTTATCAGGAAAACATTGTATGTCATTCATCATCATCATCACTCTCTTGACCTAGTGTTGTCGCTAAGGCACTGTGCTGCTGAACATCTGACCAGTTCCTTCCACTTGTCTCGATCAATATGCCAATGCCTGTGTCTCAGCAAAACTTTTCCTGGTCCATTCTGTGATGTTTTCTGTCCACTTTTTTCTCTGTTTACCTCTTCTTCTACTACCTTGGACACTACCCTGCAGTACTGTTGTGGATAGACTGTTGGCTCTATTGACATGGCCATACCATTTCAGCTTTCTCTTTTTGACAGTGTTGAGGAGGTCTTCATAATGACCTACTTTGTGCCTGATGGTGTTTGCATTTCTTAATTTGTGATGTGGTCCATGTAAAAAATGCCAGTGATGGTTCAGTAGCATCTCATTTCAAGTGCCTGGATTCTTCATTGTAATTCTGCTGTCAGGGTCCAGGCCTCGCATGAATACAAAAGACAGAGATGACTAGTGCTCTCAATGGGCTGATTTCAGTTTTCAGACATATATTCTTGTCTCTTCAGATAGGTCTTAGCTTTGACAGAGCTGCCGTTGTTTGTGCTGCACTTGACAAAATTATGTAATTATGTAATTAGCATGCAGCTAAACTATTTCAAATAAGAATTTGTTCAAAAACCGTTTAACAAAATTTATAATGTAATTTATACACGCTAGTGACAAGGTTTCTTCGCCATCTACTTGAAAAGGTTTTTATCTTAGCACGAATTACTAATGAAAACAAACATACGTCGATCCGTTAACCGCATGTTTACTGTGTGGTGTGTTCATTTGGACATTATATTTTCTAACGGTATGAGTCTGTCGAGAGTGACTAGATTCAAAATAACGTATGAGCTTTTTTGAGAGGTTGTAATAGCTTGTGTACGGCAATATCCGCTAAGTGGCATAAGTTTTTAATCTGCAGTCGCCTATCTACCTGAAACTATCATGATACGGTGACCGCCTTAAATAAACTAACAACACTTTAGCTAGATAGCTTCCCGTTATTTTTAATCGATAGTTAAACCACGGAAACATATGCAGTTTAATAATTATGTTAGGGTTTTTATAGATGAAAATGTGGTATAGCCAAATACCTGGAAAAGCATACAGGACTTAGTATTAATTAATCAGCTCATGTTGACTGAGGAAAACAAGAGCGGATTAGCCAACTCCTGGATTACTGAACAGATTAGCCAACTCCTGGATTACCTTTTGATATTCAGATGCTATACACTTAAATGTGTCCTCTTTCTTAAATTCAAATGATGTCACAAATAGTGTTTAAAACGATGAAGAAAATGCCTATTACTCAAACCAAATATGTCAAAAATGTTGTTATTTATATTAGTCGATTGATTCAGGAACTCACATATATTAATTCATTGAAATACACAATACTAAGATATAAAATACCAGTGCCAAAACAATGTTTTTTATTTTAAAAAAATCGAATATTATATATTGTATGTCTTTTATATCTTCAGTATCTTCTGTATCGAGAGTCGATTATTAACAGTTTAGTAGCCTATTCAATTGATATCTAGGATTTTTTTCATTTTAAATAACAGGGTGATCAGTATAGTTTGAAGCTCTGGCTACAAACATGGCACTGGCAATATTGGCAATGAACGTTACGGCTGCCATCTTAGACTTGGGACACTCCAGGAACAACGAGAATGTAATATTAAGGCTCAATTTCGAAAAGTCTACATAGTCTACAAGTCTGAATCGTTATTGTTCCTTGATAACTAGTACGGTGGGTTACTATAAATATTCGTCACTCACAATAGGTATTGGTCAGACCCCGTAGATATTGATAATTTATAATAGGTATTAGCCAGTCAAGTTTGATCGTAGTCAGTCAGATTAACTGCTGTTCAGTCACAATAAGTATTGATCAACCAGTATGAGTACTTTATGTTATTAGGTTTATGGCTCACACTGTTTGAAAATTCATAAATTCCACATCGTATGGGCTTGTTGAATTCGTATAGAGTGTTGTTGTGGTGTATGCAATGTTAGATTCCTATATAAACCCAAACTGTCACACTAAGTTTAAAATTTCCATACTTCTCTATTGTGCCCCATAATGTTAAATTTACATGTATGCTTACAGTATTCAAGTAATAATTTATTCCAAGTATCCCCATATATCACCATAACTACTTGAAATATTTGACTTAATATCACGTGATCCGACAGGAAGATAATTAAAAACTATTAATCTAGGTAACGGTTTTAAAAAGCGTAGTATCACCCGTTGACTGTGATACTTTTTCTTCCTCATACTGGCCAATTTTTATTTGAAACGTTAGCTTTCTATTCTTTTTAGAATGTGGATATATTTTGTCATTATCACTTTTGTAACGTTGCACACGTGCACGTGCAAAGATAATCAAGACAAATATTATGAATCTGTTGCAAACCCCGGAGACCCAAGGCTTTGTATACGACCCACAGACAAACCGATTCTCCGGTTTGAGACTCTTCCAGGGGGAGGATGGGATAACCTCATGAACAAAGAGATGGGACGCGTGTTAAACACTAACTACACCCAGTGCAAGCTTACAGATGACGGAAAATATCTCGTACCTGACGGCGTCATGATTATTCCAGTTAAAAGCAGTGAAGTGGAAATCTTTGCGGAGTTATTCGATCATTGGAAAAGCTATACGTCAACGCAGTCCAGGTCTATCAATATCGACTTTGGGGTCAATCTACTAGTAGCTAAGATTAGTGGTCACTTCTCCTATGAGCATGAAAGTATCAAAACACACCAATATATGGATAAAACAAGTACTGTTAGAATACAGGTGGGTGAGGGAGAGAGAGAGAGAGAGAGAGAGAGAGAGAGAGAGAGAGAGAGAGAGAGAGAGAGAGAGAGAGAGAGAGAGAGAGAGAGTGTGTGTGCTAGAGTTGATAATATTCACTTAAATGCGAAAATGTTGCTCACTACTATCTATCTATCTATCTATCTATCTATCTATCTATCTATCTATCTATCTATCTATCTATCTATCTATCTGTCTGTCTGTCTGTCTGTCTGTCTGTCTGTCTGTCCGTCCGTCTGTTTGTTTGTTTGTCTGTGTGTGTGTGTGTGTGTGTGTGTGTGTGTGTGTGTGTGTGTGTGTGTGTGTGTGTGTGTGTGTGTGTGCAGGATAATGCCCCTTTTTCTTGATATAAGCGAATGTTGGAAGAGATAAAGATTTATTATCAGTCTTATCAGAAGTTTGATTTCTAAGGCGGAGTTTTCTTTTACCAAGCAAAATTGCAAAGAGGAAGACATATTGACAAATATAACTTTTGTGAGTCAAGGAATATTTCTCAGCTATACCAGCAGAATCTTCCAAAGTTTCTACTTTTGCTATCAGGATAATTCTTGACGTCACTATGGACGTAATGCTTGAATTCTTCAACTAATATGGTTTGTGTTGATCAAATAAATGCCATTTTTCCCTTGCAATTCCACATGGAGCTGTCCTGTTTCTTTTCTACAGTTACTAAACCTTTGTGAATATGCTGCATGTACCAATTCCATAGGTATTCCTTAACCACGCGATAAATCCATATGTATTCCTTAACCACGTGATAAATCCATATGTAGTCCTTAACCACGTGATAAATCCATATGTAGTCCTTAACCACGTGATAAATCCATATGTAGTCCTTAACCACGTGATAAATCCATATGTAGTCCTTAACCACGTGATGAATCCATATGTAGTCCTTAACCACGTGATAAATCCATATGTATTCCTTAACCACGTGATAAATCCATATGTAGTCCTTAACCACGTGATAAATCCATATGTATTCCTTTACCACTTGATAAATCCATATGTATTCCTTAACCACGTGATAAATCCATATGTATTCCTTAACCACGTGATAAATCCATATGTATTCCTTAACCACGTGATAAATCCATTTTAGCAATGAGGAAATTATTTATCTAGTGTTTCTTTGAAAGGATAATTATGGAAGTTGTCGGTAATCGTCCTAAATTAGCTATGTCACTGCATTTTTCTATTCGGTTACAAAATCAATATAACCAAGTAAATGTTTCAAACCTATGTTTCAATAGACTCTGTCTTGAATGTAAACGAGTCTTTGTTTCGTATAACAAATATCAAATAATGTACAAATATTATTTGACACAGCGAAAATAATATCAATGTCTCAAAACAAAATATGTCAGTATCATTCGTGTTTCTCTAGTTGTATTAAATTTTAAGCATTTTACAAATTTCGCATCCATGTTTTATTTTTCGAAAACATTTATTGCCCCATATTATCAATGAAACTAAATACAATAAAAGATGTGTGTGTATAAAGGGGTATACAGAATATATATTTGTTACATGCTATTGTAATGTAAATTTATTCACTAGAGATGTTTTTTTTTTAAATATGGTGGAATTATTCTTTTTTTTATACAAGTGACGTAAAGTCCTTTTCTTTTGTTGTAGCAAGGTTTTGAATCATTGTTAACATTTCTTCAATTTATTTGGATTTTAAAGGATTAATTTTTATCTCTGGAAATATTTGATGTGCTCATACGTAAATCCTGGACAGAGACCGTTTATCAAAATCTTATTCTGATTTCCAGCACCGGAGTATTAAATCTTGTGATTCTACAAGGAACTATAGATAAACACTAAACGGGCTTCAACAAACGTCATCGTCTTCCATCTTCAATTTTCCAACAAAACTTGAACTTGAATATTTCAGTATATTTCATTGCTAAGACTTTTGTAATTTAATTCGTGGTTATTCTTGGGTTATGTTTGGATTTGACGCTTAAAACTTTAAGTTCTTTTTTCTTTTTTACAATCTTTCCACCGGAAAAAAATTATATATATAATTAAATGCGAAAGCTATTGCTCACTACTATCTATCTATCTATCTATCTATCTATCTATCTATCTATCTATCTATCTATCTGTCTATCTGTCTGTCTGTCTGTCTGTCTGTCTCTGTGTGTGTGTATTTATGTGCAGGATAATGCCTAGAAAATTCGTTACTGTATCAAAACAGATAAATATCCATGCTTAATTAAAATATTAGAATAAAGTATGGATATTTTTCTGATGTGTGTGTGTGTGTGTGTGTTTCTTTCTTTATGACTCAAATGTAACAAGACAGAGTTTTAATTTCTAAATTTAATGTTCTTTTTTCAGGCAAGATACATACGGTACACGGCTCAATCCCAACCAGACACACCACTGCACCCAGCCTTCCGTGCAAGACTCGAGCGGATAGGAGCACATGTGCAGTTGAACCGAACAACCATGGCACGCTACGAGAGCCAGCTGTTGGTTCGAGAGTTTGGAACTCATATTATCCGGAGTGTAGATGTGGGGGCTGCATTAGTACAATTGGACCATATCCAGTCCACGTTTGTCAGTCAATATTCTTCAGAGAAAACTAGTATTCTTGCATCGGCAAGTGCCTCATTTTTTGGTATCTTCAAATTTGATGTCAGCTACAAACAAGCATCCACTCAAACTATGACAGACCAGTATTTGAAAAGCAGAACTCACTCCATAATCCATACGTTTGGAGGACCCGTTTTTACACCCAACAACTACTCAGCTAATACCTGGAGCGAAGGGCTAGATGATAACTTAGTAGCGATGGATCGATCTGGAGACCCTATATATTACGTCATCACCCCTGAAGTCCTACCTGATATTGACGAACCCACAGTATTCGAGATATATAGTCACGTGGAGGAAGCTGTAAAGTTATATTATGAGCATAATACTTACCGTGGCTGTACTGATATGGATTCGCCCAAGTTCAATTTCCAGGCCAATGTGGACGATAATTCCTGTCAACAATCTCTCACCAATTACACGTTTGGAGGCGTATACCAAACATGTTCAGAACCAGGCAAGAATCGCTTGTCAAAGTGGAGCCAGAAAAACCCTATCACGGGTGATTACACTTGTCCGCCTGGCTACAAATCCGTCTTTTTGTCAGATTTCTTAGAGACTGTGTGTCATACATGTTGGCTGTTTTGGCATTGGTATCGCTATACCTGTTGTGACAGCATTCGCTATCAGGCAAATTGGTGTGCGGCTGAAGGAGAAGTGCATCAGCAATCTGGGTTTCTGTTTGGAGGGGTATTTACTGAAAATACTATTAACCTTGTGACCCAGGCTAGAAGCTGTCCATCGAAGTTCTACCCTCTCCGTCTTCTTACTGACCTTACTGTCTGCGTAAGCGATGACTACGAATTAGGATACCGATTTTCCATTCCATTTGCCGGCTTCTACAGTTGTAAATCTGGAAATCCGCTGGTAATAAATGAGAGAGGACCAAACGGTCTCCAAAAATCAAACGGCATGCTTTCCTTGGCGAGTTTCATGAGACAATCAGGCGAGAAAACCTGGCCACGGGAATGTCCAGATGGATACAGTCAGCATCTGGCGCTTGTGTATAACGGTTGTGAGATCAACTATTGTGCCAAAACTGGTTCCCTATCGTCTTTGGGTCTTCCGAAGATCCAGCGACCACCTTTTATGACCTCCCCACATGAGCTGACGAGGGACGGGCAGATAATTATATCGGCTGATGGAAGCACGTGGCAGGGTATGAACGGAAGCATGTGGACGTTGAATACGACTGAGGTTTCAGAAGATCCCAACATGCAAAACTCAAATGGTGACAGAGATGTTTCTAATCGAGATGTGAACAGCTTTACTATTGTTATTGTATCAGTTTCGGCCACTCTGTGCTGCGTGTTTGTGGCTACTGTTATTGTAATAGGCTGTAAAAAGTTCAGGTCCAAGCAGCGAGCAAGTCTGTACCAGCAAATAAGTGACGAAAATACGTCCCTATTTGAAAACAGATCAATCCTAACTTCAGTGGAAACTAAATGTTGAAATGTGTTGATTCAACATATATACAAATACTGACCAATGGTCGATGTTTGTTTGAGAAATACAGAGGTTATTCCGTTATATATTCAGAAAAAATACTATGTAATAACGTATACTTTTAAGTTATATTTTCGGCTAGTCGTAAATGTAATTATCACTAATTTGTATCCGCACTAACACACACAAGTATGCAATCCTTTCCTGGGCTGCCGTTAGACCGATTAGTTAGTTGTACCTGGTTGTTGTTGCTCCTCCCCTACATAGCTTACAAATAATTTTGTTAATTGTGAAAAGGCTGGTAATATATATTTTAGTACTCGTGATTGAATAATTAATAAGAAATCAAAAGATTATTCGTAAGAAAATATGTCAATACAAATGAAATTTGTGTTTAAATGAGACTTTCGTTTTCACATCAATTGTGTAGCTTATTAATATCATTGAACGTTAGGACTGAAATATTTGTAATCTTTGAAACGTGCATGCACTTGAATACGATTTCAAATGGCTTGAATTTGTATCGTCAAAAGTCAATTGCAAATCACTTTTCGATAAGATAAAGGAGGAGAAGTGAAGTGTATCAACAACTTATATATGAAAAAGAGAATGTCTTCCTTCATATCGTTAAATTTTCTGCTTCCTCTTATTCCAACACAAATCACTTTCTACTTCCTCTTATTCCAACACAAATCACTGTCATTAAACCGCTGGACTGAGACAATTGTTATGAAACTTTGTTAGTTTTCCCTTTCCAGTTTTTTAGGCTTTGATTTCCTCGTTTTTCTCAACGGAACTTATAAATCTTTAATTGGCAATAATTGGTGTATTTAGATCAGATTCGTATTTCAGAACTCTCGATTTCGTTTCTGCCAGCACTATAGTATTCCAGAGTGCGACTGAATTTAATTTTGGATGTATAGTTTTCAGGCTGCTACAAATTTCTAAGATTTTGTTTATAAAAATGCTACCATACATTTTTGGCATACGTAGTGTGTTGTAATGGTCCATTGTCTAAATCGTTCAATTTCCTCGCCAAAGCTTTCAGTTGTTGTTTAGGCGAAAATCAGTTTTAAAGACATATTTTGCGAATTTTGTATAAAATGGACAGGCGGATAAATTAACTTTTTGTAAACTTATATACTTTGTATTTTGGTAGTCATATTTCTTCATTAAAATGATGTAACAGCTTAGCGTGTCTCTAAAGTTTATATATAAACCAATTCAGCCCTCCCTACCTCCCCCCGTGTCTCTCTCTCTCTCTCTCTCTCTCTCTCTCTCTCTCTCTCTCTCTCTCTCTCTCTCTCTCTCTCTCTCTCTCTCTCTCTCTCTCTCTTCAGCTGAGCGACAAAAGGGGGACGCTCTTAATGCTGATCATGAAGTTCAGGGCGATGTCACTCACTATAGTTGGAATTTAGTTCGAAGAAATAAATATATCAAAATGTTAAAGTAAAGATGAATTCATGTTGAGTTTTGCTCCCCTTCGGTCTTACTAACTTCAGTTTTAGTGTAAGAAGGCTTGGTATTCGCTCAACATCTTCAACTTTCATTTCCAGATCGAGATGTACCTAATAACTTAAATTTTTCATGGTTGTAAACTTTACTTGTAACTATTTATTCAACAGCCATCACGAATGAAAACTCAGTTTTAACACTTTACATTCAGTTTGAAAAGACGTTGTCTTAATTTTGATGAAAATAATTTCTTCACATTGGAGGAATTCCTCAGTCACAGATTAGTTATTTCAAATAAACAACACAAACAGATACCACACATATGTCTAATATACAAAATAACGGTATGTTATCGTATGACGATATACATATTGATGACACGAAATCATTAAGGTCATCTGAGCAAGACTGGCCAAGAAAGAAATGAAGAATCAACTTCATGCAAAAAAAAATATTAAATTTGTCTTGATGAATTTAAATGAAATATGTTTGCATTTAAAAACTAAAATATATGTATAAAAATATAAATACAAAATATGAAACGAACCATCAGAAACCGAATTTCAGTGATCAATTGTTCTCTATTACAGAAGGTTTCTCACGAAATTTGCGAAAGAGTGAAGAAAGAACATCACAGAAGAGCTCGATGGTAACATTGCAGAGACTAACTGAACGCTGCAGAAAGGAAATAAAACAAATTTTGCCATGAGCTAAATATAAAAATTGAATCAAAGAAATATAAACTTTTGCACATGCAAAATAAAAATCATGAGATGTTACAAAAGTCAAAATTTATTCTTCATTATATGAAGAAGAACATCATCAAAAATGACCAGAGCAAATCCTAACAGAAATATTCAACAATCGAAGCGATCAATCAAGAATAATTTAAAGATAATAGATCCATCTAGAATAATATGAAGAAACGTGATAATAGACCCATCAAGAATAATATGAAGAAACGTGATAATAACCCCATCAAGAATACAATGAAAAAACGTGATAATAGACCCATCAGGAATAATATGAAGAAACGTGATAATAGATCCATCTAGAATAATATAAAGAAACGTGATAATAGACCATCAGGAATAATATGAAGAAACGTAATAAATTACCCATCAGGAATAATATGAAGAAACGTGATAACAGACCCATCAGGAATAATATGAAGAAACGTGATAACAGACCCATAAGGGAATAATATGAAGAAACGTGATAATAGACCCATAAGGAATAATATAGATATATGAAGAAACGTGATAATAGACCCATCAAGAATAATATGAAGAAACGTGATAATAGACCCATCAGGAATAATATGAAGAAATGTGATAATAGACCCATAAGGAATAATATAAAGAAACGTTATATTAGACCCATCCATGATAATATAGACCCATAAGGAATAATATAGATATATGAAGAAACGTGATAATAGACCCATCAAGAATAATATGAAGAAACGTGATAATAGACCCAAAAGGAATAATATGAAGAAATGTGATAATAGACCCATAAGGAATAATATAAAGAAACGTTATAATAGACCCATCCATGATAATATAAAAGAAACGTAATAACAGACTCATCAATAATAATATGAAGAAATGTGATAACAGACCCATCAGGAATAATATGAAGAAACGTGATAACAGACCCATAAGGAATAATATGAAGAAACGTGATAATAGACCCATAAGGAATAATATAGATATATGAAGAAACGTGATAATAGACCCATCAAGAATAATATGAAGAAACGTGATAACAGACCCATAAGGAATAATATGAAGAAACGTGATAATAGACCCATCAAGAATAATATAAAGAAATGTGATAATAAACTAATCAAGAATAATATGAAGAAACGTGATAATAGACTACTCAAGAATAATATGAAGAAACATGATAATAAACTAATCAAGAATAATATGAAGAAACGTGATAATAGACTAATCAAGAATAATATGAAGAAACGAGATAATAGTCCCATCAAGAATAATATAAAGAAATGTGATAATAGACTAATCAAAAATAATATAAAGAAACGAGATAATAGACTAATCAAGAATAATATAAAGAAACATGATAATAAACTAATCAAGAATAATATGAAGAAACGAGATAATAGTCCCATCAAGAATAATATAAAGAAATGTGATAATAGACTAATCAAAAATAATATAAAGAAACGAGATAATAGACTAATCAAGAATAATATAAAAAAACGTGATAATAGACTAATCAAGAATAATATAAAGAAACGTGATAATAGACTAATCAAGAATAATATAAAGAAACATGATAATAAACTAATCAAGAATAATATGAAGAAACGTGATAATAGACTAATCAAGAATAATATGAAGAAAAGTGATAATAGACTAATCAAGAATAATATAAAGAAACATGATAATAGACTAATCAAGAATAATATGAAGAAACGAGATAATAGTCCCATAAAGAATAATATAAAGAAACGAGATAATAGACTAATCAAGAATAATATAAAGAAACGTGATAATAGAATAATCAAGAATAATATAAAGAAATGTGATAATAGACTAATCAAGAATAATATAAAGAAACGTGATAATAGACTAATCAAGAATAATATAAAGAAACATGATAATAGACTAATCAAGAATAATATGAAGAAACGAGATAATAGTCCCATAAAGAATAATATAAAGAAACGAGATAATAGACTAATCAAAAATAATATAAAGAAACGTGATAATAGACTAATCAAGAATAATATGAAGAAACGAGATAATAGTCCCATAAAGAATAATATAAAGAAACGAGATAATAGACTAATCAAGAATAATATAAAGAAATGTGATAATAGACTAATCAAGAATAATATAAAGAAACGTGATAATAGACTAATCAAGAATAATATAAAGAAACATGATAATAAACTAATCAAGAATAATATGAAGAAACGTGATAATAGACTAATCAAGAATAATATGAAGAAACGTGATAATAGACTAATCAAGAATAATATAAAGAAACATGATAATAAACTAATCAAGAATAATATTAAGAAACGTGATAATAGACTAATCAAGAATAATATGAAGAAACGAGATAATAGTCCCATCAAGAATAATATAAAGAAATGTGATAATAAACTAATCAAAAATAATATAAAGAAACGAGATAATACTCCCATGAAGAATAATATAAAGAAACGTGATAATAGACTAATCAAGAATAATATAAAGAAACGTGATAATAGACTAATCAAAAATAATATACAGAAACGAGATAATAGACTAATCAAGAATAATATAAAGAAACGTGATAATACACTAATCAAAAATAATATAAAGAAACGAGATTATAGACTAATGAAGAATAATATAAAGAAACGTGATAATACACTAATCAAGAATAATATAAAGAAACGTGATAATAGACTAATCAAGAATAATATAAAGAAACGTGATAATAGACTAATGAAGAATAATATAAAGAAACGTGATAATACACTAATCAAGAATAATATAAAGAAACGTGATAATAGACTAATCAAGAATAATATAAAGAAACGTGATAATAGACTAATGAAGAATAATATAAAGAAACGAGATAATAGACTATTCAAGAATAATATAAAGAAATGTGATAATAGACTAATCAAGAATAATATAAAGAAACGTGATAATACACTAATCAAAAATAATATAAAGAAACGTGATAATAAACTAATCAAGAATAATATAAAGAAACGTGATAATAGACTAATCAAGAATAATATAAAGAAACGTGATAATAGACTAATCAAAAATAATATAAAGAAACGAGATAATAGTCCCATCAAGAATAATATAAAGAAACGTGATAAATAGACTAATCAAGAATAATATAAAGAAACGTGATAATAGACTAATCAAGAATAATATAAAGAAACGAGATAATACTCCCATCAAGAATAATATAAAGAAACGTGATAATAGACTAATCAAGAATAATATAAAGAAACGTGATAATACACTAATCAAGAATAATATAAAGAAACGTGATAATAGACTAATCAAGAATAATATAAAGAAACGTGATAATAGAATAATCAAGAATAATATAAAGAAATGTGATAATAGACTAATCAAGAATAATATAAAGAAACGTGATAATAGACTAATCAAGAATAATATAAAGAAACATGATAATAGACTAATCAAGAATAATATGAAGAAACGAGATAATAGTCCCATAAAGAATAATATAAAGAAACGAGATAATAGACTAATCAAAAATAATATAAAGAAACGTGATAATAGACTAATCAAGAATAATATGAAGAAACGAGATAATAGTCCCATAAAGAATAATATAAAGAAACGAGATAATAGACTAATCAAGAATAATATAAAGAAATGTGATAATAGACTAATCAAGAATAATATAAAGAAACGTGATAATAGACTAATCAAGAATAATATAAAGAAACATGATAATAAACTAATCAAGAATAATATGAAGAAACGTGATAATAGACTAATCAAGAATAATATGAAGAAACGTGATAATAGACTAATCAAGAATAATATAAAGAAACATGATAATAAACTAATCAAGAATAATATTAAGAAACGTGATAATAGACTAATCAAGAATAATATGAAGAAACGAGATAATAGTCCCATCAAGAATAATATAAAGAAATGTGATAATAAACTAATCAAAAATAATATAAAGAAACGAGATAATACTCCCATGAAGAATAATATAAAGAAACGTGATAATAGACTAATCAAGAATAATATAAAGAAACGTGATAATAGACTAATCAAAAATAATATACAGAAACGAGATAATAGACTAATCAAGAATAATATAAAGAAACGTGATAATACACTAATCAAAAATAATATAAAGAAACGAGATAATAGACTAATGAAGAATAATATAAAGAAACGTGATAATACACTAATCAAGAATAATATAAAGAAACGTGATAATAGACTAATCAAGAATAATATAAAGAAACGTGATAATAGACTAATGAAGAATAATATAAAGAAACGTGATAATACACTAATCAAGAATAATATAAAGAAACGTGATAATAGACTAATCAAGAATAATATAAAGAAACGTGATAATAGACTAATGAAGAATAATATAAAGAAACGAGATAATAGACTATTCAAGAATAATATAAAGAAATGTGATAATAGACTAATCAAGAATAATATAAAGAAACGTGATAATACACTAATCAAAAATAATATAAAGAAACGTGATAATAAACTAATCAAGAATAATATAAAGAAACGTGATAATAGACTAATCAAGAATAATATAAAGAAACGTGATAATAGACTAATCAAAAATAATATAAAGAAACGAGATAATAGTCCCATCAAGAATAATATAAAGAAACGTGATAAATAGACTAATCAAGAATAATATAAAGAAACGTGATAATAGACTAATCAAGAATAATATAAAGAAACGAGATAATACTCCCATCAAGAATAATATAAAGAAACGTGATAATAGACTAATCAAGAATAATATAAAGAAACGTGATAATACACTAATCAAGAATAATATAAAGAAACGTGATAATAGACTAATCAAGAATAATATAAAGAAACGTGATAATACACTAATCAAAAATAATATAAAGAAACGTGATAATAGACTAATCAAGAATAATATAAAGAAACGTGATAATAGACTAATCAAAAATAATATAAAGAAACGTGATAATAGTCCCATGAAGAATAATATAAAGAAACGTGATAATAGACTAATCAAGAATAATATAAAGAAACGTGATAATAGACTAATCAAGAATAATATAAAGAAACCTGATAATACACTAATCAAGAATAATATAAAGAAACGTGATAATACACTAATAAAAAATAATATAAAGAAACGAGATAATAGACTAATCAAGAATAATATAAAGAAACGTGATAATACACTAATCAAGAATAATATAAAGAAACGTGATAATAGACTAATCAAAAATAATATAAAGAAACGTGATAATAGTCCCATGAAGAATAATATAAAGAAACGAGATAATAGTCCCATCAAGAATAATATAAAGAAACGAGATAATAGTCCCATCAAGAATAATATAAAGAAACGTGATAATAGACTAATCAAAAATAATATAAAGAAACGAGATAATAGACTAATCAAGAATAATATAAAGAAACCTGATAATACACTAATCAAGAATAATATAAAGAAACGTGATAATACACTAATAAAAAATAATATAAAGAAACGAGATAATAGACTAATCAAGAATAATATAAAGAAACGTGATAATACACTAATCAAGAATAATATAAAGAAACGTGATAATACACTAATAAAAAATAATATAAAGAAACGAGATAATAGACTAATCAAGAATAATATAAAGAAACGTGATAATACACTAATCAAGAATAATATAAAGAAACGTGATAATACACTAATAAAAAATAATATAAAGAAACGAGATAATACACTAATCAAGAATAATATAAAGAAACGTGATAATACCCTAATCAAAAATAATATAAAGAAACGTGATAATACCCTAATCAAAAATAATATAAAGAAACGTGATAATAGACTAATCAAAAATAATATAAAGAAACGTGATAATAGACTAATCAAAAATAATATAAAGAAACGTGATAATAGACTAATCAAAAATAATATAAAGAAACGTGATAATAGACTAATCAAAAATAATATAAAGAAACGTGATAATAGTCCCATGAAGAATAATATAAAGAAACGTGATAATAGACTAATCAAGAATAATATAAAGAAACGTGATAATAGACTAATCAAGAATAATATAAAGAAACGTGATAATAGTCCCATGAAGAATAATATAAAGAAACGAGATAATAGACTAATCAAGAATAATATAAAGAAACGTGATAATAGACTAATCAAGAATAATATAAAGAAACGTGATAATAGTCCCATGAAGAATAATATAAAGAAACGAGATAATAGACTAATCAAGAATAATATAAAGAAACGTGATAATAGTCCCATGAAGAATAATATAAAGAAACGTGATAATAGACTAATCAAGAATAATATAAAGAAACGTGATAATAGTCCCATGAAGAATAATATAAAGAAATGAGATAATAGACTAATCAAGAATAATATAAAGAAACGTGATAATAGACTAATCAAAAATAATATAATGAAACGTGATAATAGTCCCATGAAGAATAATATAAAGAAACGTGATAATAGTCCCATGAAGAATAATATAAAGAAACGTGATAATAGTCCCATCAAGAATAATATAAAGAAACGTGATAATAGACTAATCAAAAATAATATAAAGAAACGTGATAATAGTCCCATGAAGAATAATATAAAGAAACGTGATAATACCCTAATCAAAAATAATATAAAGAAACGTGATAATAGACTAATCAAAAATAATATAAAGAAACGTGATAATAGACTAATCAAAAATAATATAAAGAAACGTGATAATAGACTAATCAAAAATAATATAAAGAAACGTGATAATAGACTAATCAAAAATAATATAAAGAAACGTGATAATAGACTAATCAAAAATAATATAAAGAAACGTGATAATAGTCCCATGAAGAATAATATAAAGAAACGTGATAATAGACTAATCAAAAATAATATAAAGAAACGTGATAATAGACTAATCAAGAATAATATAAAGAAACGTGATAATAGTCCCATGAAGAATAATATAAAGAAACGAGATAATAGACTAATCAAGAATAATATAAAGAAACGTGATAATAGACTAATCAAGAATAATATAAAGAAACGAGATAATAGACTAATCAAGAATAATATAAAGAAACGTGATAATAGACTAATCAAGAATAATATAAAGAAAGGTGATAATAGACTAATCAAGAATAATATAAAGAAACGAGATAATAGACTAATGAAGAATAATATAAAGAAACGTGATAATACACTAATCAAGAATAATATAAAGAAACGTGATAATACCCTAATCAAAAATAATATAAAGAAACGAGATAATACACTAATCAAGAATAATATAAAGAAACGTGATAATACACTAATCAAGAATAATATAAAGAAACGTGATAATACACTAATAAAAAATAATATAAAGAAACGAGATAATACACTAATCAAGAATAATATAAAGAAACGTGATAATACCCTAATCAAAAATAATATAAAGAAACGTGATAATAGACTAATCAAAAATAATATAAAGAAACGTGATAATAGACTAATCAAAAATAATATAAAGAAACGTGATAATAGACTAATCAAAAATAATATAAAGAAACGTGATAATAGACTAATCAAAAATAATATAAAGAAACGTGATAATACCCTAATCAAAAATAATATAAAGAAACGTGATAATAGACTAATCAAAAATAATATAAAGAAACGTGATAATAGACTAATCAAAAATATTATAAAGAAACGTGATAATAGACTAATCAAAAATAATATAAAGAAACGTGATAATACCCTAATCAAAAATAATATAAAGAAACGTGATAATACCCTAATCAAAAATAATATAAAGAAACGTGATAATAGACTAATCAAAAATAATATAAAGAAACGTGATAATAGACTAATCAAAAATAATATAAAGAAACGTGATAATAGACTAATCAAAAATAATATAAAGAAATGTGATAATAGACTAATCAAAAATAATATAAAGAAACGTGATAATAGTCCCATGAAGAATAATATAAAGAAACGTGATAATAGACTAATCAAAAATAATATAAAGAAACGTGATAATAGACTAATCAAGAATAATATAAAGAAACGTGATAATAGTCCCATGAAGAATAATATAAAGAAACGAGATAATAGACTAATCAAGAATAATATAAAGAAACGTGATAATAGACTAATCAAGAATAATATAAAGAAACGAGATAATAGACTAATCAAGAATAATATAAAGAAACGTGATAATAGACTAATCAAGAATAATATAAAGAAACGTGATAATAGACTAATCAAGAATAATATAAAGAAACGAGATAATAGACTAATCAAGAATAATATAAAGAAACGTGATAATACACTAATCAAGAATAATATAAAGAAACGTGATAATACACTAATAAAAAATAATATAAAGAAACGAGATAATACACTAATCAAGAATAATATAAAGAAACGTGATAATACCCTAATCAAAAATAATATAAAGAAACGTGATAATAGTCCCATGAAGAATAATATAAAGAAACGTGATAATAGACTAATCAAGAATAATATAAAGAAACGTGATAATAGACTAATCAAGAATAATATAAAGAAACGTGATAATAGACTAATCAAGAATAATATAAAGAAACGTGATAATAGACTAATCAAAAATAATATAAAGAAACGTGATAATAGACTAATCAAGAATAATATGAAGAAACGTGATAATAGACTAATCAAAAATAATATAAAGAAACGTGATAATAGACTAATCAAGAATAATATAAAGAAACGTGATAATAGACTAATCAAGAATAATATAAAGAAACGTGATAACAGACTAATCAAAAATAATATAAAGAAACGTGATAATAGACTAATCAAAAATAATATAAAGAAACGTGATAATAGACTAATCAAGAATAATATGAAGAAACGTGATAATAGACTAATCAAAAATAATATAAAGAAACGTGATAATAGACTAATCAAGAATAATATAAAGAAACGTGATAATAGACTAATCAAGAATAATATAAAGAAACGTGATAATAGACTAATCAAGAATAATATAAAGAAACGTGATAATAGACTAATCAAGAATAATATAAAGAAACGTGATAATAGACTAATCAAGAATAATATAAAGAAACGTGATAATAGACTAATCAAGAATAATATAAAGAAACGTGATAATAGACTAATCAAAAATAATATAAAGAAACGTGATAATACACTAATCAAAAATAATATAAAGAAACGTGATAATAGACTAATCAAGAATAATATAAAGAAACGTGATAATAGACTAATCAAGAATAATATAAAGAAACGTGATAATAGACTAATCAAGAATAATATAAAGAAACGTGATAATAGACTAATCAAGAATAATATAAAGAAACGTGATAATAGACTAATCAAAAATAATATAAAGAAACGTGATAATAGACTAATCAAGAATAATATAAAGAAACATGATAATAGACTAATCAAAAATAATATAAAGAAACGAGATAATAGACTAATCAAAAATAATATAAAGAAACGAGATAATACTCCCATCAAGAATAATATAAAGAAACGTGATAATAGACTAATCAAGAATAATATAAAGAAACGTGATAATACACTAATCAAGAATAATATAAAGAAACGTGATAATAGACTAATCAAGAATAATATAAAGAAACGTGATGATACACTAATCAAAAATAATATAAAGAAACGTGATAATAGTCCCATGAAGAACAATATAAAGAAACGTGATAATAGACTAATCAAGAATAATATAAAGAAACGTGATAATAGACTAATCAAAAATAATATAAAGAAACGTGATAATAGTCCCATGAAGAATAATATAAAGAAACGTGATAATAGACTAATCAAGAATAATATAAAGAAACGTGATAATAGACTAATCAAGAATAATATAAAGAAACCTGATAATACACTAATCAAGAATAATATAAAGAAACGTGATAATACACTAATAAAAAATAATATAAAGAAACGAGATAATAGACTAATCAAGAATAATATAAAGAAACGTGATAATAGTCCCATCAAGAATAATATAAAGAAACGTGATAATAGACTAATCAAAAATAATATAAAGAAACGTGATAATAGTCCCATGAAGAATAATATAAAGAAACGAGATAATAGTCCCATCAAGAATAATATAAAGAAACGAGATAATAGTCCCATCAAGAATAATATAAAGAAACGTGATAATAGACTAATCAAAAATAATATAAAGAAACGAGATAATAGACTAATCAAGAATAATATAAAGAAACCTGATAATACACTAATCAAGAATAATATAAAGAAACGTGATAATACACTAATAAAAAATAATATAAAGAAACGTGATAATACCCTAATCAAAAATAATATAAAGAAACGTGATAATAGTCCCATGAAGAATAATATAAAGAAACGTGATAATAGACTAATCAAGAATAATATAAAGAAACGTGATAATACACTAATCAAAAATAATATAAAGAAACGAGATAATAGACTAATCAAGAATAATATAAAGAAACCTGATAATACACTAATCAAGAATAATATAAAGAAACGTGATAATACACTAATAAAAAATAATATAAAGAAACGAGATAATAGACTAATCAAGAATAATATAAAGAAACGTGATAATACACTAATCAAGAATAATATAAAGAAACGTGATAATACCCTAATCAAAAATAATATAAAGAAACGTGATAATAGTCCCATGAAGAATAATATAAAGAAACGTGATAATAGACTAATCAAGAATAATATAAAGAAACGTGATAATAGACTAATCAAGAATAATATAAAGAAACGTGATAATAGACTAATCAAGAATAATATAAAGAAACGTGATAATAGACTAATCAAGAATAATTTAAAGAAACGTGATAATAGACTAATCAAGAATAATTTAAAGAAACGTGATAATAGACTAATCAAGAATAATATAAAGAAACGTGATAATAGACTAATCAAGAATAATATAAAGAAACGAGATAATAGACTATTCAAGAAAAATTTAAAGAAATGTGATAATAGACTAATCAAGAATAATATGAAGAAACGTGATAATAGACTAATCAAGAATAATATAAAGAAACGTGATAATAGACTATTCAAGAATAATATAAAGAAATGTGATAATAGACTAATCAAGAATACTATAAAGAAACGTGATGATACACTAATCAAAAATAATATAAAGAAACGTGATAATAGACTAATCAAGAATAATATAAAGAAACGTGATAATAGACTAATCAAGAATAATATAAAGAAACGTGATAATAGACTAATCAAGAATAATATAATGAAACGTGATAATAGACTAATGAAGAATAATATAAAGAAACGAGATAATACTCGCATCAAAAATAATATAAAGAAACGTGATAATAGACTAATCAAGAATAATATAAAGAAACGTGATAATACCCTAATCAAGAATAATATAAAGAAACGAGATAATACTCGCATTAAAAATAATATAAAGAAACGTGATAATAGACTAATCAAGAATAATATAATGAAACGTGATAATAGACTAATGAAGAATAATATAAAGAAACGAGATAATACTCGCATCAAAAATAATATAAAGAAACGTGATAATAAACTAATCAAAAATAATATAAAGAAACGAGATAATAGTCCTATCAAGAATAATATAAAGAAACGTGATTATAGACTAATCAAGAATAATATAAAGAAACGAGATAATACTCCCATCAAGAATAATATAAAGAAACGTGATAATAGACTAATCAAGAATAATATGAAGAAACGTGAGAATAGACCCATCAGGATTAATGATTTGTTTGTGTGTTTGATTAGGATTTTTAACATAGCTTTCAACATTTTTTAGTCATATAGCTACGATGTCTGCAGTGAGGCAGTTTATAGTGATGTCTAGCACTGGGATATCATGCCACAGACATGTAGAATGATGTCCCACCCAGTCACATTATCCTGACACCCTGCCAACCAGTCATAACACTAACCTCTTAATGTGAGCACCTAGCGAGGTAGCTGTTAGTACCATTTTTAAAAAAAAATGTTGGTATGACTCTGCTTGGGGTCAAACCCTAGACATCCTATATCTTCCGGAAAGATGGCCGCCATCTCTTAACTGCTCGAGATAGGCTCTTCCGATTTTGTGCTATATTTATGATATTTGTGCTTGTTCTCTCTCATAGTCTACATTATTGTGTTAGAATTTTTCTCAGCTGTTTTGTCCCAATGTTAAGACGTCATTTGTTTTTGAATAAACCGCCGTCACGTGACCGCTTACAATATGACGGACTCTCATTAATTGGATTAAATGACAACACCTTGGTTATGGATACTACATTGTGCTCAAGATTAAACGAATTGGGAATACATTCATCATTTCTTAAATGTAAACGGAAGCGAAAACAAAAGAAACGTTCTTTCAATGCTGGCCGGCGTAGAACAGGAAGAAGAATTCCAGTTATCTCCCTTTCGCCTGTAACGGATAAACAACTTAAAAATTCTGCCGTAAATTTTAATAACTTGTTCAAATTTCTCTTAAATCGTCAACCATTGTATCAACTGTCCCAGGGATACCACCACGTATTGCATTATTCAATGCTCAATCAGTAGGATCACCGGAAAAGCTCACAGAAATCGTTAATTTTATCAACGACCAGAATATTGACGTCTTCTTCCTGACAGAAACTTGGTTACATTCCGCAGGTGATGAATGTAAGTGTGCGGATTTAACACCCAGCAATTACTCCATCAAGTGGTTCCCCCGCAATTCTCGCGGAGGTGGAATTGTTGTAATTGCAAGGAATTCCATGATCAAATGCCTTAAGTACAACACAACCTTCAATTTCTGCCACACATCGTTTGAACTAGTTCAAACAATGCTCACACTGGAACAAAGATCAGTCCATTTTTTCTGTCTCTAACGTCCTCCTCCTAGTAGAAAAAACAAACTGACTGAATCTCTCTTTTTGGAGCAGTTTCCAAATCTTCTAGAGTATGGAAATTCGATAGGTGGCAACCTAATTATTCTTGGAGATTTCAAGTTTCACTTTCACTGTCCTGGTCAACCATACATGTCAAAACTCCTAGATTCCATTCATGTTTTCAATCTTAAACAGTAAGTTAACCAACCTACCCATAAACATGGTCACATTTTAGACTGGTTTCTTTATAGACCTGATCATAATATTCTGCAATCCACCCTTGTATCCCACGAACTTGCATCGGATCACCTCTGCATTGTGTGCCATCTCGACGTATCAGTCCCTAACCCTCCACCTCTATTTGCTACTAAGAAAAACCTTCTTATGATAAATAGAACCAAATTCATGCATGACATCCAAGAAAACCTAACAACTTTCTTATATCCAACAGCGGAACAACTTGATAACTGCCTGCGTTCATTGCTTCAAAAACATGCCCCATCCACCAAATGCGGAGTATCAATAATAAAAAAAAAGTGTTCTCCATGGTATAACAGTGTTAGGGACCAGTTTCGCACTGCTAAAAGACATCGCCGAAAAGCAGAGAGGCTTTGGTTTTCCACCAGACTCACTATTCATAAACAAATCTACGAAGCCGCTAAGAAGAACGTCACAAACATAGTCCATTTAGCCAAATCATCCCACTACAGTACTAAGATCACGGAGGGTTCCAGCTGCAAAGAGCTCTTCGAGATAACTAACAAACTAATGTCAAGGAAGAAATGTACACCACTTCCAACAACCTTCTCTCCTCTAGACCTACAGACCAATTTGCAAAAAAAATTTTGTGACAAAGTACAAACCATTAGAGATTCGCTTGACAGCACAATTTCAACTGATTCGTCAATATACAGTTATGATGCAGAATTTCAGCGATAATTGTTAGGAGCATTTAAACCTGTTTCTATTGATTTAGTATGGACAATCGTGATGAAAAGTGCACCAAAGTCTTGTGAACTTGATCAAATTCGGACATCACTGCTGCTTGAGTGCTTAGACCCAATATTACCTTCACTAACTGATGTCATTAATATTTCTCTCTCATCAGGGGAATTCCCATCATTCTTTACATCATCAATAATGATATGACTGCACTACAGAACAACAAATGACAAAAACAATGAAATTGGAAAACATAAAAACATGTTGAAAATATATGATACAAAACATGATTAGGTCGCTAAGTTTGTCCCTGCAGTCGAAACAGGTGAGTCTTAAGAGCACTCTTAAAAGGGACCACTGTGTCTTTGTGTCTAATTTCAATGGGCAATTCGTTCCACGTCGCCGGGCCCTGGTGTGCAAACGAACGTTGTCCATATGACTTTGTTTTCACCTTGGGAACAATGAGTATACGATTATCAGAAGAAGAGTGTATGGATCTAGCTGGTGTATACACATGGGTGAGGCTGGATAGGTATGTTGGACTGGAGTCTGTCATTGAAACATAGCACAGAGAACAAATTTTGTGTTCGATTCTGTATCGGATTGATAGCCAATGTAGGGCACAGGGCAGTGGTGAGGTGTGCTCTGATCGAGGTACTCTAAAGATGATCCATGCAGAGGTGTTTTGAACTTTTGGAAGTTTCTGGAGTAAATATTGTGACGAACCAGACAGAATTGAGTTACAATAGTCCAGTTTTGAAAGTACTAATGAACACACAAGTGTTTTTTTTTTTTGGCATCAACTGAAAGATATTTGCGAATGGAACTGATGCGTCTCAGTTCAAGATATGAAGTATTGGTCGAAGCCATGCAACTATAGTTTGAAGGTACCTTCCCGTTTGTTTATACCTACCTACCGATTTAGAAAAGGAAAAACACAAAAGAAATAAAAGATGGATATAACTTAGTTCATTTTTTTATTTATAATTTCGAACCTGATTAAGCCCAGGTTGGACCCTAACACCATTGTCGTCTGAGCGTTACATTTTTTAACGGAAGTTTTCTGTCTGAAAAACCATCCTGTTTGCCAGTCATTTTCCCGTTCCTGGACACATGTACACAGAAATTACATCACTTGTTAAATTTAAGTGAAAGGCCAATTTGTGCATGTAGTTGTCATTCTTTTCCTTGATTCGACATTGTAAATATCGAAAGCAGCCGACACTATTTTCTTCTGTGTACATGAATATGTAGTTGTGCAAATACATGTACCCACTGGCTTAAAATGTATTTAAGGATTTCATATGAAAACGCATATGCAACTAATCTGACCCACCCACAAGAATCTGCATCATATGATTGGATCATGTAATGCAAGCGTAACTGGTAAATTCCTCTTCGTGTGTAAGGGCACATTGTGACGCAATATGTTCATTCTGATGCAGTATATCTATAAAAAAGGCAAGAAATATTTTTTCAGTGTCCGAGAGAAAACTGATTTTTGCCGCAAATACAACATAACCCGTCACAAATAAATTCAATAACAGGAGCACGTCGAAGAGAACTTATGCTATACCATGGGAAATAAATCTTGAATCAAAATGATGACGCGATTGCAAGAATTATTTCCCCCAAATAGTCACTTTGGACAAATCCATGTACACCAGACACACATTCAGCTTTAAATATGATAAAACTTTGTAAACGAGCATTATGTTACGAGAGGGAATAAAGGAGAAATCCTGCTAGTAATTAAATATTCATGTATTCACATATACAAATATGATTTGAACTTTTTTATGTTTCTAGAGCAGATATTGAGACGAAATAGACAGAACTGAGTTTTAAAAGTACTGATGAACACACACGTGTTTTAGTTGTATCAACTGAAAGATATTTGTGAAATGAGCTGACGAGTCTCAGCTCAAGACATGCAGACGAGCATATGTTCATAACATGTTGGTGCAATGTGAGAGTACTATCTAGAGTAACGCCTAGGTTTCGTACTGACTGAGAATTTAATGTTTGTGTTGCTGATATTTATTGTCTGTTGTAAAGGATGTGAATGAGAAAGTCTTTGTGTTGTGATCAGAATAGTCTCAGTTTTATCATCATTCATCTGGAGCTTGTTACATGTCATCCATGATTTCACATCAGAAATGCACCTGTCGACTCCATGGATGGTAGCATCAACTTCAGATGGGTGGCTAGACTTGTATATTTGGGTGACATCAGCGTACAATTGGCGAGACACTGGGTGATTATCTATGACACTTGAGAGGGGTTGAGTGTATAGAATGAATAGAACAGGTCCAAGAACAGACCCCTGTGAAACAACACAACATACATCAACTGGGCTGGAATGTATTCCATTTGCAGATACAAGTTGTGTCCTGTTGACTAAGTAGGACTTGAGCCACTGTAAGGCTATATTCTGAATGCCCAATACATGCTGGAGACGGTGAAGTAATATATCATAGTATATTGTGTCAAATGCTGCAGACAAATCAAGGAGGGTGGGGACTATAATCTTACCATTATCCAAAGCAGAGAGAATGTCATTAAATACTTTCAGAAGAGTAGTTTCCGTATTGTGGCAAGGGCGATATGCAGACTGTACATTGTTAAAAAGACTGCATGAATTCAAATGAGATATAAGTTGGTTTAGAACAACTTTTTCTCAGATTTTCGTATGGACTACATTGCATGTATGACTACATTAAAAATTGATTGTCCAGCATTACATCATCATATGCTACAAAATTATTAATAAATCAATCAAGTTCATCAACATTAATTTCGACCTTTCATCAGTATTAGTTATTCATTTATAAAATTAATAATATCATAACCTTTTTCATTTAATAAATTTGCATTCTCATTAAAATCTGTAAGAACATTGAAGCATCTCTGAGCATCTACAGATGGTGCAACTAATTATGATTTATCCCATTTAAGCCATCTAATTATCATTTATCCCGTTTAAGCCATCCAATTATCATTTATCCCATTTAAGCCATCTAATTATCATTTATCCCATTTAAGCCATCTAATTATCATTTATCCCATTTAAGCCTTCCAATTATCATTTATCCCATTTAAGCCATCTCATTATCATTTATCCCATCTGAGTCATCTATTTATCATTTATCCCATTTAAGCCATTTCATTATAATGTATCCCGTTGAAGCCATCTCATTATAATGTATCCCATTTAAGCCATCTCATTATAATGTATCCCATTTAAGCCATCTAATTATCATTTATCCTATTTAAGCCATTTAATTATCATTTATTCCATTTAAGCCATCTCATTATCAAATTAAGTAATAGTTTTGTCTTCCACTTACAGACAGACCTATTACCGTATTGTCATTCTGATAGAATTAGGTAGCGCTAAATGATGTTTGACTTGTTCTTTCTTTCGTATCACTGTAAAATCAATGACATCCTTGTAATAATAATAATAATAATAATAATAATAATAATAATAATAATAATACTGAGGACTTTGTATAGTGCCTAATCTTTAGCAGCTCTAAGTGCTTTACAACAAATATAATGATTTGACTTTAAAAAACAAAACAAACACCATGAAATTAGAAAACATAAAAAAATGCTTAAAATATTTAAGGTAGGAAACATTATAACGTCTTTAAGTTAGTTCTTGCAGTCGAAAAAGGCGAGTTTTAAGAGCACTCTTGAAAGAGATCACTGTGTTTGTGTCTAATTTCAATGGGCAATTCATTCCACATACTTGGGCCCTGATATGCAACAGAGCGTTTGCCAAATGACTTTGTTTTCATAGTGGGAATAATGAGTACACGACTGTCAGAAAAGGAGTGTAAGCATCTTCCTGGTGTGTACACATGGGCAAGGCCAGATATGTATATTGGACTGGAGTCAGTCATTCAAATGTAGCACAGAGAACAAATTTTGTGTTTGATTCTTGATCGAATGGATAGCCAGTGTAGGGTACAGAACATCGGGTAGGTGTGCTCTGATCGTGGTACTCTAAGGATGATCAAAGCAGCTGTGTCTTGAACGTTTTGAAGTTTCTGGAGTAGATATTGAGAAATACCAGACAGTACTGAATTACAATAGTCCAGTCTTGAAAGTACTAATGAACATACAAGCATTTTACTGACATCAATTGAAAGATATTTGCGAATGGAGCTGATGCATCTCAGCTCAAGATATGCTACCCTTGCAAATGTTCATGACATGTTGGTGCAATGTGAGAGTACTGTCCAGAGTAACACCTTGGTTTTGTACTGACTGTGTGAATTTGGTGTTGCTGATATTTATTGTTTGTGGTAAAGGATGTGAATGAGAAAGTCTTTGTGTTGTGATCAGAATGGCCTGAGTTTTATCATCATTCATCTGCAGCTTGTTACATGTTATCAATGATTTCACATCAGAAATGCACCTCTCTACTCCTTGAATGATAACATCAGTTTCAGTTGGGTGGCTCAATTTTGTATAGGGGTCTCATCAGCGTACAATTGGAGAGACACTGGGTGATGATCTATGACACGTGACAGCAGCTGAGTGTATAGAATAAAGAGAACAATTCCAAGAACATACCTCCAAAGTCCCAAGTTAAAATTTTGTTGTTCTTTTCTGTGACTCCAGGTGGCCACAACAGAACTGCGTGTTCAGAAGTTGTTCAGAAAAAAAATTAGTCTCTCCTAGTAAAATAAAATCATTTGACCAGTCCAGATATGAAAACGATTCTTATTTTTTTTTTATTAGTAATTCCTGGTGACCTCAACTTATGTATCTTTTACATCCAGAAAACTACTTTCAATTTTACACCCAAATGGAACATAAGTTTTGGCATTGTATTTTCCTAAAATCGTCCATATCCTCTAATTCTGGATGATATAATCAAGACCTGAACTGGGAAGCAGATTCAATAAAAAATTATCTGTACTGCAATGATAACCTGATAATCTCCACACCATCTGCCCAATTTGGAGTTATATGTAACGATCTTTCTTCAATGGTAAAAGAGGTCTTGCTGCTTTACTCCATGGAAATCAAAAGAGATTGAACGATACAAATTTATTTATGGTTTATTTTCATCATGATGAGAGATGAGATTACACAGATTTCTCTTGTAAGTGCAGAATAATGAGTGTAGAATAATGCATACCAACAGTCAACTACAGGTGCACTTAACAACAACTGCTGCATATTTTCAATTGTAATTAGAGTCCAACTGCAAACAAGATAGACCCTGACCTCTTACTGTATAATGTGCTGACAGATCAGGGTCTGTCCTGTCTCTTCTACTGATTACTCTGAGATAAACAGGAGTTCAAGTCAAACACAATCCAAGTCTGTGCAATGAGTAATCAATGAAATAAACAGCATAGACCCTGATCTGAATTAAACAATGGTAGATCAAGATCTATTTGATTTGCAGTTGGAATTATGATCAAGTATGTATAATGTACATCATAAAGAATGTGCTAATTACATATGCCATTATCCTTGACTAATGTACCCCTGACATGAAGGGAATGAATAAAATAGGAATTCCTAGGAATACTACCATTTTAGCAAAGTTCAACAAAGAAGATTTGTACAAAAGATCTAATTCTGCTGCCTGTTAAATAATCAGCTAGAATTTAATCTTTGATAGAGCATAATTAAAGCTGCTACTAAGACTGCAACATTTACAAAACTGTTAATCTTGTAACTGAACATGTACATGGATGGCTGTGACACGAAAACTAATTGTTCCGGTTAAATTATAAAAATTAATTAAATTAATTTCCACATCTTGGCTTCAAATGAATGTTTAGTAAGATTTTCTGTTAATTATATTCTAAAAAATTGATGTATCTGATACTGAATGTGAAAAAGTCAAAAGTTGACAAGAATTTGTTGTATTGTACATTACAAATCAGGGCTGATTTACAGATCTTCATGACAAGTAAAATCATAAACTGACATGTTTTTCCTCTTCATCAAAACCTTTATTTTTAGTTACATTTTATTTTCATAAAACTTTCATATTCAGGTTTTGTAAGTCACTTTAGTTTATTAATGTTGATCTTAGAAAAGTATCCTATGTCCAGTTACATTGTAATTTTTTTCCAATCAAGCGAACATAATTGAGCATTGTAAAAATACAATGATGGTCCAATGATGCATTACTTTAACTGTCCGATATATTAAACAAATACACATCCTAAAAATAAAATGCCTGCATAATAAGAGCTAAAAGATGTACCAGTACTTCAAAATGAATTAAATGAAAGCTGAGGGAGGTTTGAAGCACTGTCAATAGCTCACATATAATAAATAACCATTAGATAGAAATCTAATTTGCAGATTGGAGGGCTTTTAATAGTTTTTAATCATTTTAAACTAAATGGCATTGTTTCAGTTTTTTTGTTGCATGTAGATGTTCAGAATTTTGGGTCACATTGCCTTAGTTTCTAGTACTATTAGGTATGCAAGTCTTTTTAACTTTGAATATTTTTTCAGCACACTCATATTTATGTTCAAAGGTGTAAACAAGGGTTTGATGGTCCTCCTTGCAATAATCTATTAAAATACCAATGCCTTTTTTTACAAGGCAAATTTCCCCTACCTTTTGAGAGGCTTTCACACAAGTTACCTGGCCTGAACATGGGAGATAGGAAGCTGAAGAGACTAGCAACTAGTTTAGTGAGATGGCATATATAAACTTTGCAAGAAGTTAAAGAAAGGAAACAAACACAGACTGACACAGAATATGCACAATAATTGTAAAATGATGTGTACACGAAAATCAAATCAACTACCCCTAACATTGTTAACATTTCATTGTAACAAATTTCAAATCAGATATCCATCACACTATTAACATTTCACTTGTAACACAAAGTTCAGATAAACAAACCCTGAATGTTTCACTGGTAAACCAAATCCTAATTACCTGGACATGCCTATTTTGTCACTGGTAAGCCAAATCCTAATTACCTGGACATGCCTATTTCGATTCAAAAGTGCCATATTAAATCTTTGCTGTTGTTGTTGTTGTTGTTGTAAGGTTTAATGCCATCTTTCTGCACACAATAGGCTATATATGGTGGCCAGTATTAATGGTGGAGGAAGAACCCGGGAAAAACCCGGGAAAGAACCACCGACCCATGAGAAGCTACTTAAAGCAAGCATTCTCAAATAACTACATTAGCCGAATCTTAGACTCGAACCCAAGCAGACAGAGGTGAGATGGCAGTGATCCATAACGGTCAGCGCTTTAGATTACTCAGCCACTCAGGGCCATATTAGATCTTTCTGGAACAATATAATTATAATAAAACTGGATACTGATAAAAATTCTTAAATATTTGTAGAGAATATCTTTACGACCAGTTGGCTCCGATATATGCATTGGTGAATGCTAACTAAATTTCATCTGTAGAATACATAAAGGCTTTGCCAAGTGCCTGATCCAAAGGGTCAGATTTTCCTAAGTGACTCCAATATGTCATGAGGATTAGATTTCTCAAATGAATAAAATATACAAAAGACAAAACAAAATCCATTAAGATTTTTTAAATACTTAGAGAAATGATTTACATTAAAACAATTCTGTGTAATCCTGTAAATTTGATTTTAAAAAAACATTACTGATATGATGTATACAAATGCACTTTAGCAATATTCTCACCATGGTTACTACTCAAAACAAAACGACAAAATATACTAAGATGTCATCTCTGAAAATGACAAAATAAAAATCACTTATAAAGCTCATATTTATGATTGCAAAAAAGCCCCACAGGTATGGTATCTATCTACCTGGGATTAACAAAACATAAAAACAAATGCATATGTATATACATTGGAAAGAAATGATACAAACTAACTTAACTTCTAACTGTAGAGGTGAATTTATTTTGTGTATATTATTTATTTTAATATATATTTCCAATATTCATGTTATTATCACGTTTTTAGTACAGTTTTTACCTGCTTATAAGTCAAAACAAACTGCAAACAACCCTGATCTGCCATAATCTGTAAGCAGATCTGGGTCTATGTTGTTTGTTCAACTGATTACTCCTATCAAACTGCACTGACAAAGATCTGCCAGTGTACTATGTAATGGCAAATCAGAGTTTCAGAGTTTTGCAGTTTGTAGTTGGATTGAACTTATAAGCAAGTATATATGGTAAGGCAAATATGTTTTTAACTTCAGTAAATTATACCCTATAACAGTCAAAAGCTTAAGTAAAGTTAAAATGCAAACAGGACAAACTTATGTTTTGTCCTGAACAAGGTATAGTATAGTGTTATATAAATACACTTAATAAGCTCATGTTCATATTTTCCTCTGACCTTGGGACATACTACATCAACATTTTTCTCTGACCTTGGGACTGTCTTTATCAACATTTTCCTCTAACCTTGGGACAGTCTATATCAACATTTTCCTCTAACCTTGGGACAGTCTATATCAACATCTTCCTCTAACCTTGGGACAGTCTATATCAACATTTTCCTCTAACCTTGGGACAGTCTATATCAACATATTGCCCTGACCTTGGGACAGTCTATATCATCTATATCAATAGTATTAAACAGAGATTACAGCTGACTTTGATTGTTCACAATTCAACTATAATCATTCATATATTCTGATTCATCACATCAGAGGTTTGTAACTTATTGAGTGGTAACTGAGATTAAGTTTGTGGCATTAGCCTTACCACCATCAAATCCTAAAAAAAAACCAACTTGGTTAGAAAATTTAAACTATTAAGGCTGATCTTGGCGTCAAAATAGCAAATAATTAAAAATTCCTTGAACTAACTATCATCATTATTTTAATATCATTGGACATGAGTTTATGAATGTTAATAGTACTTTAAACTGGGCATTCTTTCTTTTCTTCTAAACAAGCCCTAAATGAATGATATATACATACTTTTTTTACAAGCTGTTTTCATTTCATTGTGAATGCAAAATACTCAATATGACATTTCAGACACAACCAATCAAATAAAAACACTGGTTATAAACATCATCTTTCATAATTTATATTGCAAAGGTAAGAAATTGTCATGCACTTTACTTATATTATTGCATAATTATGTAATGGTTAAACAATATGCGTGCATTTTAAAAATGTAAAATTATCTTGGAAGAAACAAGATGTCATGACTGACTCATGATTAAATAATCTGTGAAGATGTCTATTAAAATACTTGTTTGCTTAAAATTAATAAAAATATTACTTTTTAACACAACAAATTTTTTATTTAACTCTGGCTCAATACATTTCCTTTTTTTTTTACGTCCAATGAAATGAATTGGAATACATCAAAAATCTATTTTCAACATAAAATGTGTGTCTTTGTTAGGTGAACTTACAAAGACGATTTTTTCATTGCAGTAAATTTTAATATGATTGTGTACTTCAGAAAACACCGGTTTCATCTTCATAATGGTCCTGTTAAGAATAAAAGAGATTAAAATATATATTAAGCACACACACATACATATAAGTAAATGATATTAACAATACATTCAAGTCACTAAGTAAAAAATAACCCATTTTTAGTCACTGAACAATACTCTATTTACAAAGTCTATGATAAAACATGAGGTTTGTATGGCACAATGTATTAAAGAAAAATACTAAATAAAAATACTGATTTACAGCGGAGCACATTGTTAATGTTTTATGTGATGGGGTTGAGTAAGAAGAGAACAGAACCAGACCGACATTTGAGATGATGTATGTGATCTCATGCTACTGACACCATATCTTCAACATTTGTATGCTGGAATTGAAACTTTATTTTTTGTGTCGGTGATGACATTTAGTAACGTCCTACTTAGCAAGTATTAAAAGTTTGAAATCTGAAGTGCTGACCACTCCAGCATTAAAATATGGGCAGAACTGGGCTTGTAATAACAACCACGTTTAGGACACCACTTAAAATTCATGCTGATGGGAAAATATACCACCCCCTCCCTCTCCAACTTACATTCACCTTTATAATATTTATGTTTCAATTACAAACGTGCTTGACACGATAAGTCCATTTCCAGTTTTGTGAGCACAGCACCTAACCAGATTAAAAATGAAAACAATGAATCTTGAACACTAAAGCTCAGTTATTTTCAGCAGGTAAATATATCAGTAATAAATATATAACTTAAAGAGTAGATGCAGATTATTTTGTGGAAAATCAACCATTTTTGCACAGCACAAGGTAATTTTCCACAAGGCATCATGGGTAAAACTGGTACAGTGTTATACTACAACTAATTCACCACATATAGTAAATGCGGCAAATTTCTAATACCAGCCATTTTTATAATACCTTGTGCAAAGATTACCCATAATGATTAGTAATAATGGCCAATTTGTACAGGAACTGCCACATCTAACAACATCTTCTATATATTGCACTTCTAACTGAAACTGAAGTTCATTTAACTGCCCCAAAGAAACGAGAGAAATACAAAAGGTCTGATGGTCAATTGAGTTGTTTTTTATTTTATTTTTAAATCATCAGCTACATAATTTTTAATTGTATTTTGCCTGCCACACGAGTTTTCTTTAGCAAGGACCGTATACCAGAAATACTAATTTCTTTAATCAAGGCAGTCCATCAAGAACCAAAAACTAAAAGTTGCAACCTTCTAATTTTTTTTTTACATGTTAACAGTAACAAATGTGGTCTAACACAAATAAATGGTATCTTTAATCCTCAAATTTCAGAACTTTGAATTCCTTAAACATTTTGAGCTAAATATAGTTTTACTAATGAATAATCTGCATTGTCCTGCTTTCTTCATCACTGCTGCCATTTTTCACCTATCAAAACAGTATAATCAACTGTTTCTTACACTGAGAAACTATATTCTAGGTACAAGTCTTAAAAAGTCATGCTGAAGTACTTTTCTCACATGTTCAAAAAGAAAACTTACAAATTTTATTCCATAAAATTCAAATTTTCAGGAATTTGATCAACATAATTCAGAAAAAGCAATTTTAACTAAACATTTTTAATAATTTTTAAAATTAGGAATATTTGGTATCTACTCTCCGTTTATTGTTTAAATTCTGGACTAAAGTATGACTTGCAGTGAACAACAGCCGACACAGTGAAATTCTTGTATATTCAGCGTCAGTTTTGTGAGTCGGTTTGGATAATTTTCTATAAGGTGTCATTGGTATAAGGGATGAACTAGTTAACATGTAACATACTACTTTTTAGACTCGTATCAACTGTTTTAAAAGGTTGTTAGAGTAAATAATATTTCAAAGGTTGTTAAAGCTAATAACATACTTCAAAGATTGTTATTAAATAACAATGTTTTAAAGGTTGTTAAAATAACTAATATTTCAAAAGGTTGTTATAGTAAATCATTTCAAAGATTGTTATATAAAATAACTTGTTTCATAGTAAATATATATATTATATTATATTGTTATAGTAAATAATGTTACCAAGGTTGTTATTGTATATAATGTTTCAAAGGTTAATTTAGCAAACACATTACATAGGTTGTTATAGCAAATAATAATGTTTCAAAGGTTGTTATGGTTGTTATGATAAATAAGTCTTTCAAAAAGATTGTTATAGTAAACATGTTTTAAAAGTTGTTATAAAGTTGTTTCAAAGGTCATTATATCAAATAACGTTTCAAAGGTTGTTTTACTAATAAATTTTCAAAGACTTTTACTGGTATAGTAAATAATGTTTCAAAGGTTGTTTTACTAAATAAATTTTTGAAAGATTTTTACTGGTATAGTTTATAATGTTTCAATGGTTGTTTTAGTAAATAAATTTTTGAAAGATTTTTACTGGTATAGTAAACAATGTTTCAAAGGTTGTTTTAGTAAATAAATTTTCAAAGATTTTTACTGGTATAGTAAATAATGTTTCAAAGGTTGTTATCATACAATCATTATTCCCACTATAATGGTTAATGTTATTTTGCATACCAGGTCCCAGCAATGTGAAATGAATTATCCACTGAAATGAAATGCAAAGACACAGTGATCCCTTTCAAGAGTGCTCTTAAAACTCAACCTTTTTCGACTGCAAGAACAAACTTAACGACCTAAAAATATTTCCAACCTTAAATATTTTCAGCAAGTTTTTTGCTTTCCAATTTCTTGGTGTTATTTTATTTTTTTTTGTATTCATATCATTATAGATGTTGTTAACTGCTTAGAGCTTCTTAAGATTAAATGCTATACAAAGTCCTCATTATTATTATTATAGAAAATAATGTTTGAAAGGTTGTTATAATAATTAATGTTTGAAATATTTTATAATAAATAAGAATGTTTCAAAAGGTGGTTATAGTAAAGAACATGTTTTAAAAGTTGTTATAAAATTGTTTCAAAGGTCGTTATAATAAATAACAATGTTTCAAAGGTTGTTATAGCAAATAATATTTCAAAGGTTGTTATAATAATTAATGTTTGAAAGATTGTTACAGTAAATAACCATGTTTCAAAAGGTTGTTCTAGAAAACAACATGTTTCAAACATTGTTACAGTAAATAACCCAATTTAAAGGTTGTTACAGTAAATAACCCAATTCAAATGTTGTTAAAGTAAATAACCAAATTCAAATGTTGTTAAAGTAAATAACCAAATTCAAATGTTGTTTTTAATAAATATGCTGAAGTATGTATTCTTTCCTCATATATATACTGCAGTAGATTTCATCAAAATATATTCCGACATTGTGTAAAAATGATAGTGGCAGAAGAAAATGGGCCCTTTGTATGCTAGAATGTTGATTAATACAGATGAAATAAAAGGTGGACAATACACTTTATCAAAAATGTTAAAGATAATTTTAATTCTGGCATTACTTCCTGGACTTGGATGTGTAATCACCAATTTTGAATGACTTGTATTATACTGCCATATGAAATAAATCCACAATGCTGCACAGATCATCTGCTGAGTTGAAACGTCATTAATCACCAATCAATCAAGGAATTTACGTTGTATTTGGAATTTTCATGAGTGGGAACTTGCCTATGGCTAAGTAATTTATTTAAAGAGTAAATTTTCAACATACGTTATCTTCCTGAATGCCAAGATAAAGATCTAAATTAAAAGCAATAAGTTTATACCTGCATCCAACAATGAAGTATTAATACAAGATTTTCTAAAATAACATGGTATATATCATTGTGTTAATATATGCTTTCATCATCGATACTGACATATAAATTTTGGTGACAATGTTAACAATACACCTGATACAATTTTTAATCGATTTTAAATTAACAAGGAAAAGTTGTCTATAGTGACTGACATCAATGTCGGCCACTTCAACTGATGATGCAATCCCATTGCAATTCTGGCGACAAAATAGTTGAAAAGGTATGAAGTTGGACAAAGCTTTTAAGCAGTACTGAATCTAGGAAAGCTGGTCATTGTAACCTAGTTTTGGAATAAGGCAACCTTCATCCCATGATGCATGTCAAGCCATTATTATTGCAAATGATGGGGTAACTTGAGCAAGAATGCTGACATGATTTGTTATAAAGTTTTGAAAGTTCCTGGAAACTAGCTCACAATGACCTAGTTTTGGTGCCTGACACCCTCATCTAAAAAAGACTTGGTCCAAATTTTGTGGCAACAGGTGAAAAATTATTGGAGTTTGAGCCCAGACAAGATTTGTACAAAGTTTCAGGTATTTTTGGAAAGTAGGTCACAGTTGCCTACTGATGTGAAACACCTTCATTACAGGATGCATGTTTAATGGCAATAAATGAAAAAGTACTGGCATTGGAACACAGACCCAATTTTTAATTAAGCTGAAAAGCAATTAAGTCAAAGCAACTAAAATGCAACAAAAGTTCATTCCAAGTTGAACTATCAGTGCAAATTTGAAGTCAACAGGTGTATTTGTATAGTCGTTACAAGCCGGACATGGAAGACTGACAAAGTTGTTCTCAAAGCATGGCAATAATGATCTTTAATATTTTATACAAAGTGTCACAAATATAATATTGATGGCATGGGGTCAGAGATATATGATCCCAAATTAAATTAAAAATCCGAAGTTTGAATCTACTATAAACAAAATGATTTTTTTAAGAAATGTGACAAACATTACTTTGATGTAAACCTTAACCCTACTTGTAGAGGATTATTTAGTATCACAATTATTTAGCATTAGACTTGGGCTCAATATAAACCTGACTGGCTCCACAATGAGTATCTTTTGAAAATATCTTGTCATGGTGATATCAACTAAGTGTTCTTTCATGGTGGACTGGGTTCTTGACAGTAACATGAAAGATTACTACAGACAACCAGGATATATTTTCTTTTTAAACTTAACATCAGTGAACCTAAAAGATTACTACAGAAAACCAAGAGTTATTTCAGCTCCAAAAATATAGCCTAAAATGTAAGAAAACTAATGAGAAGAAAAAAATGAATCCAAGGGCAGGTTTATTATACAGTGAATTTGTACTATTACTTTTATGGTAATAATTTGTGTGGATTTCCTACAAGGCACACGTTGAAAGATTTAACAATTCAAAGTAATGGGAATGCAGAAAGTATACTTGTTACAAATGACGTAAGATGGAAGAACATAACACCAGAGTTATTCTTGACCCTTTTTATTATCATCAACTTATTGTTCTATGTAATCATTATGACATTTTTCTAAATTTCTTTTCTTTATATGTAACTAGAGAACTTTTATTACCAGTATTCAAACATTCTTCAAGCAATTTCCTTTATAGTAGTATTCTCTATTATTGCTTTAAGAATTACAATCTGTGGAACAATTGACAAAGGAGATAAGAAAAATAATGGATAATCATTAAAGACTCAATTGCATCCCTTGGTAAATAAATGGGGCCAACAGATCTACTATAAAAGTAACAGAAACAGTACTTGGTAAAAAAAAGAATAGACACTATGCTAAAAGCATGGAGGGATGAAACCCTTCCAAGCCTGAATTGTAATTATCATTATTGCTAATTTTGTAAGATTTATATTTATAAATTAACATTAAAAAAAATAATTCTTCCATGAATAATTGTAGTTGAAAATGAATCCAAAACATCTTAGGTAACAATGAAATATAATTAATTATAAACACGAGGAGTTATGACCAAAAAAGTTCTTTTAAAAAAAACATCTTCCATGAAAAATTGTAGTTGAAAATGAATGGTATACAATCCAAAATTGATCATCAAAGGTCACATCTTAGATAAAGTTGAAATATAATGAATAAGTACACAAGGAGTAATGGCCAAAAGTTCTTCTGGCCTAAGGTCAAGTGACACAAATAAAAAATAAAAAATATTTTACAGCAACAAGAACAAAATATAAGCACAGAATAGATGAATCAAATATTATGTTTGCAATCAGTAAAAGATGTACAAGCAAATATGATAATGTAGGAATAGTACCTGTTGTAACCGGTATGCTTAAAATGTCAACATATAAAATATGAAAAAATCTGCAAAACATACATACATGATATGTAATGCCCTAAAGAGTCGTAAGGAAGAATACAAAAACATACAGAAAATTCAAATCTGTACAAGATTTAATGACCATAATGTGCGTTTATCTGATATGACCATTTGAAAAAGACACAAAAGCAAGGAAACCCTATTTAATTTTAATTAGACAGACTAGACTCTATAATATTGGATATTCTAGAAACTATTTACATTTGGAGCCCGAGTTTGATTGCATATATGCATTAAACAGCCTTTCTTTATGCCTCAAAACCAATACATTTTTTTTTACACAAATCCATTATAATTTGCCTTTAGACTTATTTGTCATTTCCATTAAAATAGATCTCACATATGTGGTCATTTTTTCAAAGGTAATTATATCTCCAGATTATACAGAAGTTTATCTGTAGTCTGATTTTTATACTTCTCAAGTTTCTTACCTACCATTGGACAATCGTTTAAATACTGTTCTTGTGATGTGTTATGAAAATCTATATTGAGGGTCACATGAATTTTAAGACCAGTGCCCTGTGGACAGTACAAATATGCCTTGAAGGTGATGGCATTTAGAGTTCTTTTGTGGTGAGCAACTTGTATTAAAGGATTCCACCACAATGAATTAAAACAAACATGTATCAGTTAATTTAAGCATATTAATATTAAAGCAACACTACATAACATTCATATAAAAAAATTACTTAAAAAGAAAAAGATTTTACTAAAAATCTCTGTAAAAATTATTTAGACAGCCTATCAGAGACAGTCAATGCTTCACATGACAGCAATTAAAACTGAGACATTAATTGTATTGTTTTGCACATGGTTAATGGAAATGCGTGGAAAATCTGACAATTTTTATAACACAAAAACGACACCATTATCAACAGTTTTAGTGAGGTTAAGCCTAAAGGTATTCAACTGAACTTGGAACATTATCCTTCACAATTTCTAAACCAAAAATACCATTTACCCAGTTGGATATCTATTCAATTTTTATCAGCTCCAAATAAACTCCTAATTTGTCTGCCCAGCAATAATTTTAAGAATTCATTATTAGAAATGAATTTATTCAAAATACTTTTAGATTTACATTTACTTCATTCTGCTTTCTTGTGATTGAAAATATGATTTTCATTTAACTTATCTTAATTAGTTTTAATGAATAACCGTTTTCATACAGTCCTTTTTTGTGTGACACCATTCTAAAATTGCCTTTATCCATTATAATTACATCTATTTACATTATTTAAACTTTGTCTTATGACTTCAGTTGGTAAAGCTCATGACCAATATGCTGATACTCTATAATAATTTCAGACATTATTTCTAACACAATTTTAAGTGATATTAAAATGAAACCAGTCACTACTGCAGAATGAAACAGAAGTATTTGCACAAATGGTTCAGTGTGAGTACATTTTTAACCCTGGTCTTCCTGATTTTTCTAAACACTATTAATTTCACTAAATCCCAGCAAATCATCTTTAAATGTATGTATTTGTGATATTCACCATGCTGAATTAAAATTTATTGTTTATATTAACTAAAGCCAAGTATACATTAAAGATACTGCATTGATCTGAATTGTAAATGTTAACACTTTAAAACATTGCAAATCAACATCCAACATGCCCTTTGTTACTTCTGGGAGACAAATGGACAAGCATTAGTTTCTTCAACAAGTAATATTAACATAGTAACCATTTTATATGAAAATGAAGACATCAAAGTAAAAAATGTCAGTTACCAGTAATTTTAAATATAAATTCATCATTCCTAACATTGTCTTCCTTATACACGATAGTCACTTTACAGTCATATAAAATCAAGTAACTTATTTTGAACGCTTCAACAGAGCAGTTTTGTAAATACATCAAAATTATTTTAAATACTTTTTCTTTTTATAACTTTTCTTAACTTGCCATTTGAGAAAGTTGATGAAACTTAAAATGTATGGCTATGTATTTTACAATGTTACGTCTAGATGATGTGTCTACCATAAAAAACACTGTTCAATATTAAAGCTATAACAATTTCTCACTTGCCTGCAGGTAGAGATCAGATCTGTTTCAACTTTCACTTAATTTGTCAAAAGTTTAAAAGCTATCGCTGCGCTCGAAATAATTTTTAGATCAAGGAAGCATCACATTCTTTACTTTCTACCCCAAGACAACTGGCCACTCATTCAAAAGTAAATATTTTTTCCATGGCATTACCTTTTTTTATACAAGATTTTAATTATAGCTTTTGTTGAGAGAGAGAGAGAGAGAGAGACAGACAGACTACAGTTTGTATTCTTTTCTGTTTTTGGGCTCTTATTTATAACAGTGGTCTATTAGCACAGTCCAATCTAAGCTCAATAACTAAGCCGTTTTGTCTCAAACAACTGTATTCATCGCATGTCCTTTACATTTAGCCATCATTACTTTACAGATGGAGACTGGTTTTCCAAGCACATGACAGTCTTACCAACAGAAAATTCTCTTATTAATAATATTTAATACTACTACTTAATGCAGACAGTAACATGTAATGAGATATGTACTGGGAAACTTTTCTCATGAGGCAAATAAAGTGATACCCCTTCCAAGTACATCTCCATAATTAAATTTGGTGCATATTTTTTATCAAGCATTATTTCCACTGATCTCTCCTGATCTAATTTTAGCTATGCTTGTCAAACTCAATATAAACTCTTCTAATGCTGTGGTTGAAGTGTTGGTGTCTTGTTTGAACACTCTACCATTGCTCTGCACCAGAATGCCAGTCATATTCCTGAGAATACTTCTAATTTCAATGCCACACATCATGGGGTACATTCTGCTGACATCAGCATATCTCCACTTATTGTAAATCAGGATAAAATCCATTACAGCTACACTGGCCTTTGTTATAATTCAGAAATAATTTCTTCAAAATGGTTTTTGTTTTTATTTCTGTGTTCTACATGTCTTCATTTTTAGGTATATCATAAATTTCTGAGAAAAGGGGAGGAAGTCTGGTTTTGGCCCAGTTCAATCTGTAATACTGTAGCAGCTCATTGTGGTGAGAACCGAGAGTGCGCACCTCTGACACTTTGACGATTGTGGTTCCAAACAAATTTTCCTCAGTCGAGTGGTTCCTTGTTAGCTGCAGCTTAAGTGCTTCTATCAGCTTATCCTGAATGTTCTCCACTCCTCTTGTATCGCTGACGCCATGACGATCTGAAACAACATATCATTAAACAATGTTTAAAATACATATTTTCAAGGATAACAAACTCTTATTTATGATTTAGTCTTTGTTCTTTGAGATTAACAAGGAATATTTGTTTTAAATTAACTTTTAATTAACCCTTCAAAACTTCAAAATAATGTCTTCAAGCCATCATCCAAGCTTGAAATGCAAAAATAGTTGAGAACTTCTATGTTTTGTCAAAACAGATTTCATGGTTTTCAATATTTTTCACACAATACTGAAAATGATATTTGTTCTTCCTGATTCTATGATAGTTAGCAAGACATGCTCCAAAACCAACACACCTCAAATAACAATAGTATCTATAGGGGACCAATGATCTGCCATCCAAAAAGAATTTGCTGGACTTCAATATAGACCATTTCTTCCTCTTAATTGGTGAGTGTTGAAACTATCTTTGAGAAAAAGAAGAATCTGATAACGCTTATCAAATTAACTGCTGTGGTTGAATGTAGTTGTGGTGGGTCTAATGTCCCATGAAACATGGCAGCCAATAAAACTGGTGGAGGAAGAACCCAGTAAACCCCCCATCAACCCACAGGATACTACTAGCAAACTTTCTCACATACCCCATTAGGAAAAATTCAAACATATACTGGGAAGAGATGGCAATAATTGGTAAAGGTGTATGCCTTAGACCATTCTACCTCCCAGCTCCACTCCCCATCAGATTTGAATAATTTTCATTTAGGCCCAACAAGACAACACAAGAAGTCTTCTGATGCTGGTATGACTTTCCATTTTGAAGATTTTCAAGAAGACTGCCACAGTGGCCATACTTGATATCAGAATAGCACCATTTTCAATTTAGGACAACAAGATATTTTATGAAGTCTTTAGAGTACCACGATCAGAAGCACACCTCCCCACTGCTCTGTACCCTACACTGGCTATCCATTCGATACAGAATCAAAAACAAAATTTGTTCTCTGTGCTACGTTTAACTGATAGACTCCAGTCCAGCATACCTGTCCAGTCTCACCCATGTGTACACACCAGCAATATATTTACGCACCTCTTCTGACAATCGTATACTCATTATTCCCACTATGAAAACGAAATCATATGGACAAAGTTCTTTTGCATACCAGGGCCTAGCAACATGAATTTTGACATTCCACCTTGTCAATAGGTCCACCATAGGTCAAAGGTTATTGCCCACGAAATCAGACACAAAGAAACAGTGATCCCTTTTAAGAGCGTTCTTAAAACTCATCTTTGGCAACTGCAAGAACAAACTTAAATACCTAAAAATGTTTCCTACCTTAAATATTGTCAGCATTTTTTGTTTTCCAATTTCAAGAGTTTGACTTTGTTTTTTTTTTATTCATATCATTATAGATGTTGTAAAGTGCTTAGAGCTTCTAAAGTTTAGGCATATACAAAGTCCACATTATTATTATTATTACTGGACAAGCACAATGTTGATAGGATCAGCCAACAAGGAGAAGAAGCAGTAAGATTTTCAACATTGCTTGTAAATCTGATCTACACCATTTTGTTGTAATAAATATGCCATGCTGATATTCATTTAGAAGAAGTTAAGATAGCGACTGTGGCAGTCATATTCAGTTGAGTGGCACCATTTTCATTTCATTTTTATTTAAGACCATACAGACGTCATAAAAAGTCATTTCGTAAATTAAAAAAATGATATGATTTTTCATTCAGGAAGATTAAAGGCAACAAGATTTTCAAGATAGCCACTGTGGTAGCCATATTGCACATTAGACAGGCATTATTTTCATTTAGGAGCGACTAGACAGAAAAAGAATTCTTTTAGTTCAAACTCCATGTGACCATTTAGAAGGAGTAACTAGAACAAGGTTTTCATAATGGCAACACCACTCCAGTGGCCTAGTGGTAGAAAATCCACTTCGGATGAGGGAAATCATGGGTTCGAACCCTGGCTGAATCATACCAAATACTTTTTAAAATGGTACAAACAGCTGCCTCTCTTGGCACTCAGCATTAGGAGGTTAGTGGTAGGAATGGTCAGCCTGGTGTCTGGATCATGTGACTGAGTGGGACATCACGCTACCTGTCTGTGGCATTATGCCCCAGTGCTAGACATCACTATAAACTGCCTCACTGCAGACAATGTTGTGATATTGTTGCATGCTTATACTCAAATAAACAGTAACATAGAAAGAGTGAAAATAACAAGATTGTAAAAATCTTAATAAACCATTTATTGAGCACAAATATTTTCCCGAAAAGAAAAATAAACTTATGGTTTTAAGAATCAATTCCAAAATTAATCCAAAAATAATTCAAAATATAATCCACTAGTGAAAATGCAAAACTCCTGGTAATAAAATGTCCTAATAATTCCCAGTTCGAGTCTTAGTGAAGCATCCAATATGGAAGACGATGTTACGTGATGAAGTCAGTTCTGGTCTTATGAAATTCAATGAGCACAAATGTTTTCCAGATAAATAACAAAATAAATCCTCTTGATCCAAACGAATTAAAATAATTTCCACTACAAGGTAACTCAAAATAACTCAAAACAACACAACTTAATAGTCTAACAGCCCAACTTCGACTAAATAGTTCGTTCCAAAACATAATTTATATACCTATTTTTACGTAAACAAGGGGTCACATGATCTTTTAGAATCTTTAGAACAAATTTACGTTCAAAAAATCTCGTGCACACCGTATGACCTAGATGAGAATCAGTTATTTTTACTCTCAAGAACTAAAAATAGAAAGATGTTTATAACAAAGCTAAAAAATGTCCTTGGAATCAACCAATCATTTTAAAAGCTTGTTTACAACTCTGAAGCCAGGTCAGAAATGAGGTCAACATCTGGAGTTTATTTGTAGAGTACAGGTCATCCCACTTTTTAAAAAAATATCTCCCAATGAATGAATCTTAAACTTAAAATGTCAAATTTGAATCTGACAAACAAACAATTAAAATAAAAATAAATGACTTAAATCAAATATACGTATCAATATGACTGAAACATTGTTAAAGCAACATAAAAAATCTAAATCACATCACACACACACATATGACATAATGTGATGGCCATATTGGGCATCAATTCTGCACCATTTTTATTTAGGACCATCTACACGTCTTTTTGTGAAAATCCAAGTTGGTATGACAAGTCAATTGCAGTGAAATTTTCCTAGTGATAAGATTTTCATCACAGTCACTTTGGTGGCCATATTAGATACTTGGCATCATTTTCATTTAAAACCAACTAGAAACTATAAAAAGTCTTCTGGTGAAAGCCCTGTGTCATTATAAAGAAGTGATTCTGTTCTGACAAAAATGTCAAGATGGTTGGTGTTTCATTTTAGATTATCATAAAAAGTCTTTTGTGAAATCCTCATGTTAATATTACATGTACCATCCATTCAGGAAAAGTGGTAATAACAAGATATTCAAAAATGGCAATTGTGGCAGCCATATTGTATGTCAGAACTAAACCATTTTCATTGGAGACCAACTACACCATGGGATGAATGCGTGTGTGTGTGCATGTGTGTGTGTGTGTGTGTGTGTGTAAAGTCTCATGGCAATCCTGTGCCGTTTAGGAGTAGAGATAACAAACTTTAGTTATTGGATGGATGGCTATCAGACAACAGATGATGGACTACAGACAACAGGCCATTACATAAGCTGGTCTCTGATCAGTGACAACATATGAAACATGATTTAAATAAAACAATACTTTGAAAACTCAGACATGAATCACTGGAATATCAAAATAATTTTAATACAAATTGATGTTACTAAAAAGGAATTATTATTAGATATGTGAGGTGGCTTGTCTCACCTGGAGTGGAAATGATACAGGCTGACAGCAGTCCTATCTCTGTATCATTGAGGTTTAACTGGTTAATACTGCTGGCTACATCAAACATGGAAGTCAAAAAGTCAGGCTGAAAAGTAGAACAAAATTATTAGAGACAAATATATTTTACTTCACATGGCTATTGTAATTATGGTCAAATACTTTACTTCACCTGGCTATTGTATTTAGAGTCAAATACTTTATTTCATATGGTTATTGTAATTAGAGGCAAATACTTTACTTCACCTGGCTATTGTAATTAGAGATAAATACTTTATTTCACCTGGTTATAATTAAATTTAGAGTCAAATACTTTACTTCACCTGGCTATTGCAATTAGAGATAAATACTTTACTTCACCTGGTTATTGTAATTTGAGTCAAATACTTTACTTCACATGGCTTATGTAATTAGAGTCAAATACTTTACTTCACCTGGTTATTGTAATTAGAGTCAAATATTTTACTTCACATGGCTTATGTAATTAGAGTCAAATACTTTACTTCAACTGGTTAATGTAATTAGAGTCAAATACTTTACTTCACCTGGCCATTGTAATTAGAGATAAATACTTTACTTCACCTGGCTATTGTAATTTGAGTCAAATACTTTACTTCACCTGGCTATTATAATTAGAGATAAATACTTTACTTCACCTGGCTATTGTAATTTGAGTCAAACACTTTACTTCACCTGGCTATTATAATTAGAGATAAATACTTTACTTCACCTGGTTATTGTAACCTATTCCTTGAGAGCTGTTTCAGTAAAATCCATTTTTTAACTAATTAAATATGTTCCTTTGGTGATTTTTACCTGATCATAATACCTTAGGAGAACTATTACCATCTCATAATTCCAGCTCTCACAGAGAGCTAAAATGCTAAATGTTATCTACCTGCCTTTTACATAGAGTGATCTCCCTTTGTTACTGAGATAGGTGACAAATCCTATGAATCTTTCAGTTGCTATTAAAGCAGATGCATACTTTTTATTTAGATTTAATTGCGGTGAGATGTGTATTTTGATTGGAAAAGTATTATCAAAGATGCATTTTGCAAGAATAAAATTGTTTTTTTCTTCAAATATGGTAGCCTATCATAATACCTTTGGAGAATAGGTAAGTGGTGTTGTGAGACAGCTTCTTGAAAACCTGACTGGAAAGTAGATTCCATATGCTCGGGAGTGGCTTCAAATAATAATTTTTTTCCCTCCCACATATCAAAAAGAGATGTCTTTATGAAACTATCAAACAACTGGGGATGGCAACCTGTTGTGCCGCAGCTAAAGGTCCCACCTGGTTGAGTTTGGCCTTTCAGGATGAAAGATCTTTAACGCTGGAGTTGTGTACTTAGATCTCCATCCAATCGATGGATTATAACAGAAAACAGTTTTGCTCATGCAATACCTGTGGCGACTGTATGAGCCAAGATATGAAGTAAATTCATTTAGTGTGAGGTTATTTCCGATAGACGGGAATTATTACAAACAGTCTAAATATCCATGAACAGCAGTAGTCAGTTATTGGCAATAAAAGCCGTGGACCATCAGGAGCAATACTGATCCATCTTGTCGGAACTTCATGTAGATGTGTCAACTAATATGGTATGTATTCATTGCAATTTAACCAATGAAGTTAGGAGGCAGATCTTATACTGGTGAACCAATGAAGCTTTCAAGAGCGATTCAAACAGTGTCATGTTTAGCCATGATAGATTCCACATGGATACACTGTTATTGGACATGTGTAATCCAAAATGGACAGGAGATCATACAGCTCTTTTGGTTTGTCCAATATCCTCTCTTCCATGATAATGCAGTGTACCAGTGATTGTGGAACAGTAGGTTTTAACTTTAATTGGTGCTAACTGTTTATTGTCAAAGAGAAATAGAAAATTAACTATTGAGGTATGGATGGCTGCAGTCACTGTGGTATAATTTCTTATGCACACCGCTGTTTGAATATATAATATTGCCTTTGTATGCCTTTATGGTTGAGGTTGCCAAGAACTCTTTGTTCCTGAGTGCATACTTTAATAAGATCCAGATGTGCAAGTGCAACAACTTGAGCTAGGATGAAACACCTGCCATCATGAATTCTTGACAATAAAGGGATTAACTTGATTGCCTGGTGATTCTCTTGCAAGACTAATAAGGTTGTTGATCCAAGATTTGCCATTTGAATGGAGTTATAAGGATGAGGCAACACTCCAATTCTTTGCTTCCTGTATCACCTTCAGAACCTGAAGGGAAGCATATACATTTGGCCATTTCAATCCTTTGAATCCAAGACTAGTGTTACAAGAGTGGGGATTTTGACATTCCACCTTGTTGCCAGCCTAGGATATGTCAAACTTGGGCATGTCATTCAAGATACCATTTTATCAAATCCCAAACAAGAATACAAAGGTCTGGGTACTTCATTCTGCCTTGCTATTTTGCAACAAGTCACCACAATGGAGTTGTTGCTTGGTATTTACACAGAACAATCGGTGAGTCAAATGTGATCATTTTTCTTTGAAGTTTCAGCAAAACTATTTTTCTGGGTACATTTTAAAAACAAAAGGCATTAGCCGTCATTTGGTCGACTGGAGCAGTTACTTTTCTCCCTTCCAAAGTTGGTATATTGTAGATAGTCTTGGTAGCATAGACAGACCAACAAGTAGATCTCAGTTTTGTTTTATTTAAATGTTTTAAAATTATTTTACATTTCTGGTAGCAGAATGATGCTGCCTTCCACACATGAAGAAATTTAAATAAAAACGCCAAGAGGTGATGAATACACAGGTGTTCTGATTTCTTCTGACAGGAATTATAACAGAAAATATGAGTGTTCTGAGGGATTTAATTTGATGATTGAAAAGAAAAGGAATTTTACTTACAATCCACATAGCTTATTCAAAATAAATATAATTACTAGTGAGCAGCTGATAATCTGACACCATTTCCTCCATAAGATCAATGAGATAGTACCTCATTCATTTGATCTCTGCTATCAGAAATGTAAAAAACAAACCCCACAAAATATGGTGATCTTACAGCATATAGAACACTGGCCAGATGTCAAAATCAGCAGACTATGATATTACAGCATTTAGTACTCATGCCAGATGTCAAAATAAGCAGACTATGATATTACAGCATTTAGTACTCAGGCCAGATGTCAAAATCAGCAGACTATGATATTACAGCATTTAGTACTCAGGCCAGATGTCAAAATCAGCAGACTATGATATTACAGCATTTAGTACTCATGCCAGATGTCACAATAAGCAGACTATGATATTACAGCATTTAGTACTCAGGCCAGATGTCAAAATCAGCAGACTATGATATTACAGCATTTAGTACTCAGGCCAGATGTCACAATAAGCAGACTATGATATTACAGCATTTAGTACTCATGCCAGATGTCAAAATAAGCAGATAATGATATTACAGCATTCAGTACTCAGGCTAGATGTCATAATAAGCAGACTATGATATTACAGCATTTAGTACTCAGGCCAGATGTCATAATAAGCAGATAATGATATTACAGTATACAGTACTCAGGCCAGATGTCATAATAAGCAGATAATGATATTACAGCATACAGTACTTAGGCCAGATGTCACAATAAGCAGACTATGATATTACAGCATTTAGTACTCAGGCCAGATGTCATAATAAGCAGACTATGATATTACAGCATTTAGTACTGAGGCCATATGTCAAAATAAGCAGATAATGATATTACAGTATACAGTACTCAGGCCAGATGTCAAAATAAGCAGATAATGATACATACAGTACTCAGGCCAGATGTCATAATAAGCAGACTATGATATTACAGCATTTAGTACTCAGGCCAGATGTCATAATAAGCAGACTATGATATTACAGCATTTAGTACTCAGGCCTGATGTCATAATAAGCAGACTTTGATATTACATCATTTAGTACTCAGGCCAGATGTCATAATAAGCAGATAATGATATTACAGCATACAGTACTCAGGCCAGATGTCAAAATAAGCAGATAATGATATTACAGTATACAGTACTCAGGCCAGATGTCAAAATAAGCAGACTATGATATTACAGCATTTAGTACTCAGGCCAGATGTCATAATAAGCAGACTATGATATTACAGCATTTAGTACTCAGGCCAGATGTCATAATAAGCAGACTTTGATATTACAGCATTTAGTACTCAGGCCAGATGTCATAATAAGCAGACTATGATATTACAGCACACTGTTAAGATCCTTCATCAATACGAATAATGAATCTCTAAAATTTACAAATTCCAGTGTATTTTATATCAAGTTTGCACCTTTCTTTAATGGTGCCTCTGAACATATTCATTCCAAACCCAAGGATGTATGAAATTTAAACAGCCAACTATGTCAGGGAGAAAACAAAGCCAGATGGTATAGTACCGTATTTTCCCGCATATATCACGCAGACGCAGATAATCCGCACCCTCATATAGCCCGCGGGTTTTGGGGTTTTGTGTAAAAAATCGTTGGCATAACCCGCACCTTTGCATAAACCGCAACCATAGATTGATGACCTTTTTTGAGTATGTTCACATTGTCTACCATTAGTGTTTTTAGAAGGACCGAATTCGTCAATGCTCACACTTGGATGACGAACGATACTACAACTACATTTTCACTCACCCGCCCAACATGCAAATTTGTATTTACGCTATCAAGTCAGTCAGCCCCAGTCCATATTCATCCCTCTGCATCAGTTCAAGTTAGTCACCCTGCCTGCACTATATTCCGGCTGGCAGCCTGAGATTTGGATTTTGAAGCCAGGTACTTGTGAGCCGGATATGCAATGGTGTGAGGTCCTGAGGCTGAATGCCACAATTGTCAATTTCGAATGTAGCTCGCATGACATCAATTAACTATTCAGGCTCGGTACACAGTGCTTGTGCGCGTAGGCTGTCTATAGGAGCTGTGCTCAACTACAGGCTACATAAACACGGACATTTCTAAATAATCTTGTATTCTTGTGAAGTGTAGATTCGAGTTTAAATAATTTCTTTCTGTTAATTTAAAAAATGCCGAAACGAAAGTCTTACACAGCCAACTTTAAGCTAACTGCCATCGTATATGTTGAAGTTCATTACAATAGAGCCACAGGCAGAAAATTTGATATTGATGAGAGTGTAATCCGAGGTTGGAGAAAAGAAAAAGGAAAGTTAGAGAAGATGAATCCATGAAAACGTGCTCGTCACGGACCTAAAGCAAAATGTCCTCACCGTGAAGCTGACCTGAAGCAGTGGATCGTGCCCCAGCGGGAGAACAACCGACCAGTCTTGACAGTTGCTATCAAACTGAAGGCCAAACTCATGGCGGCAGAGAAACACATTGATGATTTCAAAGGAGGAGTGCATTGGGTATATAAATTTATGAAGAGGAACCAATTGTCAGTCAGAATACGAACGACCGTCAGCCAACGTCTACCCAAGCAATGGGAGAAGATGGATGATTTTCGTGAATTCGTCGCCAAGGAAATTCAGGAGCTTGACCTTCGACATTCTGCCATTATTAATATGGACAAAGCATAATATATAAGTTATGTAGTTATATTTTTCAAACAATATATTTAAATATTATTATGTGTAAAAAAATTTGTGATATAGCCTGCACCCCCCCCCCCTTGAGGGGTTTGTAAAATCTGGTATAACTTGCGGGATATATGCGGGAAAATACGGTAAGTTCCCAGTAAGGGGAAATAAATTGCAATTTGCAACACTGGTGAACCCCAGCCTGATCCCTGAATAAACTTTTCACACGTACTTTGTTTACTTTTAATATTATTTTTTTGTTCATGTACAAGATAAAAAGATGTATATGAACTTGCTTAAAGCATGTCATGATCATCTTATATTAGATTTCATACACATTCTCTTCCTGAAAAATGATAATAAACTTTTTACATGTTATTTTTCATACTTTTAAGAATAAAACAGATTGGATGTTTGATAAAAGTATATGTACATGAAATTTCACGAGTCACGCCACAAATGAATTATACCCAAATTCGTGTTTCAGCAGAGTATGCAATAACAGGGTCATACTTTATTGGTAATAAAGGGGATATGAAGGCGACATTTGAGATAGCGAGGGTCTCATGGAAAGAAATGCTGGTGAAAATGATTGGTCTCTCTTTGCCTCTTGTCCACTTAAGTCACTTTCGGAGGAATTGCTTCCTTGTATACTGGGCTCTAAGGATGTTGTGTAATCTTATGTTGAATGTCTTGCAGTGTGGCTGAGACCCTGAGGAGGGAAAGAAGGTATTCTTGTTGGCTTGTTTATGGATTCCATTGATTTGATCATAAAAGAGGAGATTAGATGATCAAGGTTGCGATCATAGCTTGACTGTCTTTAAGATAGCAAGTATTGAATCTCATTCCACCAGCTTCAATGTTCAAAGTTGCTAATACAGCCTTGGCTAATGTATATTAGGCCTTTATATAAATAATGATAAAGCCTTGGCTAATGTATATTAGGCCTTTATATAAATACTGATACAGCCTTGGCTAATGTATATTAGGCCTTTATATAAATACTGATACAGCCTTGGCTAATGTATATTAGGCCTTATATAAATGCTGATGCAGCCTTGGTTAATGTATATTAGGCCTTATATAAATACTGGCACAGCCTTGGCTAATGTATATTAGGCCTTATATAAATACTGACACAGCCTTGGCTAATGTATAATAGGCCTTATATAAATACTGACACAGCCTTGGCTAATGTATATTAGGCCTTTATATAAATACTGATACAGCCTTGGCTAATGTATATTAGGCCTTATATAAATACTGACACAGCCTTGGCTAATGTATAATAGGCCTTATATAAATACTGACACAGCCTTGGCTAATGTATATTAGGCCTTATTTAAATAATGATACAGCCTTGGCTAATGTATATTAGGCCTTATATAAATACTGATACAGCCTTGGCTAATGTATATTAGGCCTTATATAAATACTGATATAGCCTTGGCTAATATATATTAGGCCTTATATAAATACTGACACAGCCTTGACTAATGTATATTAGGCCTTATATAAATACTGACACAGCCTTGGCTAATGTATATTAGGCCTTATTTAAATAATGATACAGCCTTGGCTAATGTATATTAGGCCTTTATATAAATACTGACACAGCCTTGGCTAATGTATATTAGGCCTTATATAAATACTGGTACAGCCTTGGCTAATGTATACAGGCCTTTATGTTTAAGACATGGTCATTCTATAAATAGGTTCCCATGCATGTCTGGTGAGATTCAGGATGGAAAAAGGTAAGCACTGTTTCATCTACTGAAAGATCATCATAGATACTAAATTCAACTTTGACCCCATGGTTACGATATTATGCATCAACTGCTGGGTATCCAAATTGAAAACTAGTGTAGGGCTGTTAAACTGCTGACAAAAAATCGAAGGAAAGCATCTGTGATAAAAACATCCATAGATACTTGTGACTTGTAATTGATGATATATGCAGTTTAAAATGTCAGTAACTCTGTCAGATTGTGGAAGCAATAAAGTAAATTCTTCCTGAGTCAATTATCACCCAATGACTTAACTTTAGACCAAGCAGGTGTTGTAGAGGAATAAGGACAGAAATCCAATGTGATTGGATGGAAAACTTTCTCAGTCTAGTCCTGTAAGTCTTCACACATTATAGTAAGATCTAATAACAATGAGGGAACGTAGGAGCCAGTTTGCTATTTTTGGGTCATGTATTTGAAGAAGAAATATACCTGGAAGCCATAATGGAAGCCATTTTTAATTAGAACTCTTGGAATAATCTGCATACTCTGACATATACTGTTTCAAAAGTTCCTTTCTCTGGCCTTATGTTTAAATGGGAAAGCCCTTAGACCTCTTAGGAGACTTGAAATATGGAAAAACCTAAGACTAAGACAGGTCATTCAGTATGACCTGACTTACAAACACTATGGAGATGTCAGCCATCCACAAAGTTAAATTCTCATCATTTATGTAAAACAATTACTGAAGTTATTGTGCTGAAACATAAAAGGCAACAGAAGGATGTTTCCACCAGTGGATGTATGGATGGATGTTTTTGTGTTTTATGGCACAGTAACACAAGTAGGTTATTAAATGCTGAGACAATTGGAGGAGATTGAGTTTTCCGATGACACACAATGAAAGCCAACCTACACTGATCCAGTGCTACAGTTTAAATCCATCCTTCTGTTCACATTTTCAGTATGCTAATCAAAGCCTCCAGTAAATGCCTCGTAAGATAAGTGCATTTTGTTTATTCTACATCCCTGCTATAGAAACTTGGTGGGTGTATAAAATCAACACAAAAGCATGTACCATACAGATAAATTAAAACATGTGGAAGGGTGCATCTTGTGTATTCCACATCCCTGAAACTGCAGGGGGATGGACAATGTCATAACATGACATGTTTCATTTTTTTAGAAACAAGGTGATTTTACCATGTGAGAGTACTGACATATTCAAAAAACTTCGTCAATAGTATAAACATAACAAGAATATTACGGTGGAAATTGTTAAAGAGAGACATGACAACTGTATTTACAAAAAAATTAAAACCCCCATCATTGATAGGACTAAAACTGGCATTCAGTCATGTACACACCAATGAACCAATGGAACTAATATATATATATATATATATATATATATATATATATATATATATATATATATATATATATATTGTACACACCAATGAACCAGTGGAACTAATATATATATATATGGTGCGTCTGGTATGTGACTGGGCATGTGACTGGGTACAGGTATTAGTATTATCCACAACAGAGGTATTACAAATTTTATGAGAGGATTACTCACTTCCATGACACTTAACAAAGGACATATTTTATCCACAGGTGAATAATTTTTTTTGTTTGATTAGGATTTTTAATGTAGCTTTAACAATTTTTCAGTCATATCGCTATGATGTCTGCAGTGAGCCACTTTATAGTGATGTCTAGCACTGGGGCATCATGCCGCCAAGTAGCATGATCGCCCACCCAGTCACATTATCCTGACACCAGGCTGACCAGTCCTAACACTAACCTTAATGTCAAGATATTTACTTTTCAAATAATTCAGAATGAAAAAAAATATTGGTTTGTTCCTATAATGAATGTTTACTTCCAACAACTCAGAATTTAAATAACTAATGGTTCCACTCTTGCTAGTTTTCTTTTTCATAATTCCTTGACGACTTTTGTAAACAATTTTAGCATGAAAACGATTCAAAAAAGGAAAGCAGTTTAATGTATAATACCATTTCCTAGACCACAACATGGAAAATATGCTGAATAAATAAATTAAACTTTTTTAAGCTTGGGAAATTCGAAGATTAGCTTCAGACCAAGAAAAAGCAGGAACTAATTATCTCACCTGCAAATTGCCATAGAATACTGAAATATCATTATTTTTGTTGGTCTCAATTTTCATGCTTTTGTTAAAAAGAAGGTAAGTTTCCTAGTAACTTAAATTTGTGGCTTTAAAGTTAATTTTGAATATTCCCTCTACAAATATCCCAAACAAAACTGATGGCAACAAATAGTGGTCATCTCAGTGTTAAAATGACTACCACCTGTGTAAGCACAAATCAAGCACCTGTCAATCTGTCAAGATCAATCACTTACACTCAACATTAATGGGAGACCACACAGCTAACAAAACTAAGCTAATTGATTCTTAAAGAATGCATGTACTGATCTCTTCCATAAAACAATGTCAGGAAGTTTCACCATTAATTACTTTCTGACAAAGCTTGCCATTAACACAGTGGCTCAAGAGTGGCCAAATTAAATGTAGATACCCTTCTGTTGGAATGTCATAATTTTACATGTCATGACAGCTCCCCCCTCAACCACTTATTACAATTAGCATAGTTTCAAAATATGAGGTGTTGAGAGTCAATCAAAGTGCAATTATGCTAAATAAATTATGGAATCACTCCTCTTTTTGAATCTGTCAACCAACTTCAACCACAAGATTTACTTCAAACTTCATTAAACAAGCAGATTAATGCTGAATGGATAATTGTGAACCATGAAATTGTCAGCATTGACAAATTGTTTCAAGTTCAGCTTCTTCCTATGTACAATAGGGACTTGGAACCAATTACCATCAACAATTGCAGAAGCTCCTGACTTTGTATCTCACAAGCAGGAGCTTTCCAAAATCACATTCTAATGAACTAGTAAGCTACAAGTAAGACCTATGCCGATTGAAGTTCCATATCTAATCACTGCTATGGCAGCCAGATTGGTCTGAGTATGAAGGGACAAAAATGTACACTGACACTCGTTTACTTATTTCTGCCTTTCCTATCAATACTCTTCTGACTGTCCTATTACTCTGGTCTTTATCTTTGATCCATACTTAATTGGCAAGTGTGACTGCATCAACAGACAGACAATGATAGATACATAGATCAGACATAACTCTCCATGACTTTGAGAGGAATGGATTTTTGCAACATTTCAGGACAATTTATCTGACAAATATTTGTGTGCATCAGCAGTCTTGGTTGACATGATGTAGATTAAATGGTTTTGTCTGAAAATCAGTGAAGTGTGAGCATCATTTATCCACAGAATTAATGTATATGCATGGTATTTCATTAGTAATTAGTGTTTCATTAGTAATTAGTGTATATGCATGGTATTTCATTAGTAATTAGTGTTTCATTAGTAATTAGTGTATATGCATGGTATTTCATTAGTAATTAGTGTATATGTATGGTATTTCATTAGTAATTAGTGTATGGTATTTCATTAGTAATTTGTGTATATGTATGGTATATCATTAGTAATTAGTGTATGGTATTTCATTAGTAATTAGTGTATATGTATGGTATTTCATTAGTAATTAGTGTATGGTATTTCATTAGTAATTAGTGTATGGTATTTCATTAGTAATTAGTATATATTCATGGTATTTCATTAGTAACTAGTGTGTATTCATGGTATTTCATTTGTAATTAGTGTGTATTCATGGTATTTCATTAGTATTTAGTGTATATTCATGGTATTTCTTTAGTATTTAGTGTGTATTCATGGTATTTCATTAGTATTTAGTGTATATTCATGGTATTTCTTTAGTATTTAGTGTGTATTCATGGTATTTCATTAGTATTTAGTGTATATTCATGGTATTTCTTTAGTATTTAGTGTGTATTCATGGTATTTCATTAGTATTTAGTGTATATTCATGGTATTTCTTTAGTATTTAGTGTGTATTCATGGTATTTCATTAGTTTGATTATCTTATGGTCAACAAGTCCATTAGGATTAAGCATGCAGGGAAAAAAGGAGTCATGATTTCAGGAATATTCAATTTTTTTGACAACAGTAACACTTAAATAAAGAATCGACTTGAATAAGTCTTTAGTTTCATTTTCAAATAATAGTATCGTTTGTTAATCTTTCTTTTATTTTCAGTAATACTAGTATCTGAATACTTTCAGCTCTTCTCATTTTTCTCTATCCTTACTTATATTGATTCAATTACAGCTACCTAGATACTGTATAGATATGCTTACATTGAAACAATATAGAATGCTTTATAATTCTTACATATATCGATATAAGGCAATTACAGCTACCTGGATACTGTATAGATATGTTAACATTGAAAAAATATTGAATGCTTTAAAGGTTTAAAGTAAAACAAAAGTTGTATATAAGCTAATATTTGATTACAGAAATGACATTGATTTTCCAAACTGCTTTGTGGATCTCTCGAAATGAAACAGAATAAGAAAATAAAATGTGGGTGGAGTCGAGGGGGTCTACTTTATCATATGTAGCTAATTTTTTTTTGGGGGGGGGGGGGTTATTAAAATCATGGTTCTAGACACAACGAAATCTAAAAAAATCAGTGATACTGCAGTATATAATACAGTAGAACCCCGCTATAACATACCCTGCGTAAACGTGAATTCGTATATTATGATATAACGCAGTCGTGGCGTGCTCTCAAAATTTCATATATTTATTGGCACAATATTTTTTTTTCTTCTTCAAAGTACGTGAATTAGTACATTAAGAATTTATTGTCATTTTCTGGAAGAGATCGCGTATGGTGAAGAGATCACATATGAATTCGACTAAAATACAATCGTAGTGTGGTTCCTGAGAATTTAAATATATATACGTGTATTTCTCTCGTATAGGGCCATTTTTTTATTTTAAGTACATGAAATAGCGTGTAAAACGTTTGTTATCATTTTGGGGAAGAGTTCAAGTATGAATTTTAATATAATACGATTGTGGTGTAGCTTCTTAAATTTAACAATTTCACCAGGTTCTTGAAGTGTTATGCAAAAAAAAACATGTGGTCTTCGTGGTTGTCTTCAATTAATTCTGTATATAATCATTGCTCAAACATTGCCAACATGTGTTTCTTCTTTAACTGCACACACAACCAAGCAGCAGACAATGCGGTGGTTGATAAAAGTTTCTCAGTTTAATAAACATAAAAAAAACGAAAGCCGCCAACATGTAATTCTGGGCTTGGCGGTGTTATTAGACACAATCAGTTGACCAGTAAATATTGTTAGCTTTACTAGCTGGAAATTGAGAGGGTATGAAATTGTACATGTGTTCAGCTTAAAAACCAATTATAAAAGTGACTTGTGACCATTACAGGCCTACTGCACTTAGTTCTCGGGTTTTACATGCGCATGGGATTTGCTTATGAAATCGTTATTAATTTCCCCATAAAATATTTTACCGTTACAGAAAAGCAAGTTCACCATCGAACATTGTTCATTGCACTTTCCGCAAAAAAAGTTTATTTTCATTTTGGGGAAGAGATCGTGCATGAATTCTAATAAATACGATAAAGTATGAGAAATAGTGTGTAAAATGCAGCTTCTGAAATATATTTCACCCGGTTCTTGAATTGTTATGCCCTAATAAATATTTTAGGAAATATTACTTATTATTGATCCAAGAGTAAAGACACGTGTTCTTTAACTGCATACACAACCAAGCAGCAGACAATAAGGTGGTTGAAACAAGATTTTCACAATTAAATAAACATCGCGTTATAGCAGGGTTTGACTGTATGTGACATTTTTTTTAAAATGAACATAAAGGCTTGATGTATCCATGACTGCCTACATCACCAATGGGAAGTGATATATTTTGATATCAGCTTCCTCAGGCATCAAACATCATGCGCAAACTTACGGAAAAAATTACGGCTAACTCATCCCTTTGTATCATACTTCCATCTTCAAAGGTGACGAGGTTGTCCACGCGGTTAAACATACGAGCCATGCGTGTAAGCCACACTTCGAAAAATCCTGATTTTATCAGAATCAATTGATCATCTTGAGACAGATCAGAAAATCCTGGAATGAAAGAAAGACTGATGAAAACATAAAAAAAACATTTCTTAAAGACAAAAGTAAGACGACAATGTAAAGAAGAAAAAGCAAATCTAAAGTCTTGACACCAAAATCAAGCAAACTACAAGGATCATTTCATTTTATATGGCCTCCATTACATTCTATTCTAAAATCAGACTATTGAAAGCACTTCTCAATCTTTCTGTATTCATGTGAGGTCTAAACCCTGACAGCAGAATTACAATGAAGAATCCAGGCACTTGAAATGAGATGCTACAGAACCATCCTTGGCATCTCTTACATGGACCACATCACAAATGAAGAAGTGTGTAACACCATCAGGCACAAAGTAGGCCATTATGAAGGCCTCCTCACCAGTCAAAAAGAGAAAGGTGAAATGGTATGGCCATGTCACTAGAGCCAACAGTTTATCTACAACAGTACTGCAGGGTAATGTCCAAGGTGGTAGAAGGAGAGAAAAAAGTGGACTGACAACATCACAGAATGGACCAGGAAAAGTTTTGCTGAGACACAGGCATTGGCACATGATCAAGACAAGAGGAGGGAACTGGTCAGATGTTCAGCAGCACAGTGCCTCAATGACCACACTAGGTCAAGAGACTGATGATGATGATGACATTCTATACATTTAAAATTGACATTAATTGTTATGGCAGAGTCCAGTTTCAGCACTGTTTACCAGACAGGACACAACACTAACATTGATCACAACAACAATTTATTTAAATATGGTGCCTGTCTTGTCTTGCTTACCTGCAGTAAAAAATTATCGCTCCCCACAAAGCAAATTAATCAACTTTTGATTCATACAGTCGTTCACTTTATGCCTCCAGTGTCTTGGTGGTTAGAGTGTCCTCTGATGTGGGACGTTACAGATTCAAACCCCAGTCAAGTCATACCAAAGACTTATAAAATGCTACTAACAGCTGCCTTACAATGCAGCCAGAAGTATGTATTTAGTAATATACAGCATTCTAAGCATTAATAAGTTATAGCAGTGAAACAGCTCTGCAAAAGGTTGAAGAAAGTACAGTCTGGTCTAGAAGACATCTCCATTTAAAGGACTTCTAAAGGAGCAAGTTTGTAAATCCATTTTTGCTTAATTTGCATGTAAAGGGTTAGGGGTAGAGATACGGCATGGGTTAGGGTTGGTTCTGAAAACACCCAGGGCATAATTTTCTGATCTTCTCAGTGATCTCCAACTACCGATTCCACTAAATAATGCGTATCTCAATATAGCATGGTCACTCAAATAAAACCAATATATTCAGGATTCTCGGGTCAGGATGAATGACCCACATCATTATAGCCTGGTCACTCATATAACACCAATATATTCAGGAATCTCCGGTCAGGTTGAATGACCCACCTCAAATAGTATGGTCACTCAAATAACACAGCTAATGTCAGGAATCCCATTGTCTGGATGAATGACCCATCTCATTATAGTATGTTCACTCAATTAACACAGTTATGGTCAAGAATCTTATTGTTTGCATGAATGACTCACATCCGTATCACATCTCTTCTGAGGCCACCTCTACCATAGTGTATGGAGAGTGCATATAAGAGAAGTTGCCTCCAATGAGACAAACAATACACTTCTTTTGTGTAGTGTGTGTGTGTATGATTTGTATTTTTAATGTAGCTTTAACAATTTTTCAGTCATATGGCTACGATGTCTGCAGTGTGGCAGTTTATAGTGATGACTAGCACTGGGGCATCATGCCGCAGACATGTAGCATGATGTCCCATCAAGTCACATTATCCTGACCAGTCCTAACACTAACCTCTAAATGCTGAGCACCAAGCAAGGCCGCTGTCAGTACCATTTTTATAAGTCTTTGGTATGACTCGGCTATGGATCGAACCCACAACCTCCAGCACTGAGGCAGACTCTCTAACCACTAGGCCACGAGAGCGGTCCTTTTGAGTAGTACAGGCTGGTGTCTCTGCTGAGGATGGCCTCTTGGAGGAAACTTTCAGGATGATCTTTCTTAAGAGGGGTCTCACAGTTGGGGCTTTATAAATCAAAAGTTGTAAGTACTCAATGATATTCCCAAATATTACAACATGGGGCATAGGTCTTTGGAATTGGAGAAACATGCACATAAAGAAGGAAAAAGTTTGATTTTAAAAAAAAAACAACAGAAAACTAGACTGCATATATAATAGGTAGTGCAAAATGGATATCGTCAAAATTAAATCAGAACTGACAGTTATGAAATGAATGAATGATATGAAATATTGTGGTTGTCATAGACAAAAAATACACAAGAGATAACTAAAAGTTTTTCAAGTTTCTCTCTAGTACTCTGGCATTTCTTTAGCATGGATAGTCAGTAATTTCTGTTTTATAGTACATATTTTCTAATGAAAACTCGTTACCCAAATACACAATTTAGATTGCTGATGTCCAAGCTTGGAGGGAATGTTGGTGCTAGACTCATGGACAGAAGTAAGCCACTCTGTTCATAGATGCTTTTGAATAGAAAATGAATAGGTGTCACCAATCTATATAATATTGTACAGTACCAAACTACCATTAATGCATTTGACTAAAGTAGTGTTTGAATTTTAGCGCCAGTTTGGTATCTACATCAGGCCATAGTACCCTGATTGGTCAAAACCCATGTGGTCCACATCAGTTTTGACATCAAAACATCAACCAATCATAGACCAAATAGACAAGTCTCTAACCTTATTTTCTACACATTTATATGCATCCTAATTTGAGACTATTTTTAGGTTAAAAAACTGGACATGGGCCAATTTAATAAACTGGTGTGCTACCTTAGCAAGCTAAGCTCCATATATTTTTAATGCAAAGAATATTGCTGTACAGCCTAATTTTTCTAGTTTCCCATACAATAACTGGGAAGAATACAACAATTTTGTTTTAATGTTCTGTGGTTAATGTTCTTTCTCATAGTTTTCCCATACAATAACTGGGATGAATACAAAAATTTCATTTTATACGTTCTTTCTCATAGTTTGCTTAAAATGCAATAAGGAAACAAAGATTGTTGTGTTTTTACTTGTTATCTCCAACCTTGCTCTGCTTTATTAAGAACTTTCACGTAAAATCTGGCAAAATACACAAACTTTTGGACTGGGAATGGGGCCAAAACAGTGACCTGAAAAATGACCAAGGAAATTCCATGGCACTTCAAGACTATATTAGAATTTACAAGGTGAGTAGGGTGGGGTGGGGTGGAGTATAATTTTTATGATGTTGCAAAATATAACATTTTATGACAATAGTCAATTTATGAACGGGGGAGGGAGTCCTGTTCGACTGCAGATAGATATATGTTTACAGGTTCATTAAATATGTGGTCAATGCAGCAACCACAAAATTTACAACAATGGTACTGGACTAGAGCTGAAAACCCACTTTTCTCACTTTAAAAGTAGCTTATAAAAGAGCAAAATGAATTAGCATTCTTGAAGATGGTAAACAAAACCTTAACCCTTTGAACCCGACAGGCCGGTTTACCTGCCTATTGTAACGGTGTATATACCCAAAAGGCCGGTATACCCACCTCGCTATCTACCGTCATAACCCGACAGGCCGGTAGATTCGCTATAGTATTGTCAAAATTTGCCGGGGAGGCTCGGGTTAGGGTGCCGAAATATGGGGGAGATTAGGGTTCAAAGGGTTACTTGCACTTTTTTGTTCCCTTCTTGAAATGTGAAACTACACACCATTACAGGTATATACTGGAGAAAGATAGAATTAAGGTTAGATGGAGAAGCTATGCCTTACTGTTAAACAGTGCTGTAAGGTACATACAGTGTCAATTCTAAAACTAACAGGAGTCCCAAGAAGAGACAGATGCTCTACTGAGTGAAAGAATTTCCTGGAATTCATGACAAGACGATTTCTTCATTTTAATTTCTACATGTTGATATTCTTCATTGTTAACAAGATTGTTTTCAAATCAGATGCTGAGGTGGATGTGAACATTTTGATTGAGGACAAAGTAGTGATCATCAGAAATGTTATGACCCCATATCATAATGGTCATCCATTCAGTGAGAATAGAAACACCATATCATAATGGTCATCCATTCAGTGAGAGTAGAAACCCCATATCATAATGGTCATCCATTCAGTGAGAGTAGAAACCCCATATCATAATGGTCATCCATTCAGTGAGAGTAGAAACCCCATATCATAATGGTCATCCATTCAGTGAGAATAGAAACACCATATCATAATGGTCATCCATTCAGTGGGAGTAGAAACCCCATATCATAATGGTCATCCATTCAGTGAGAATAGAAACACCATATCATAATGGTCATCCATTCAGTGAGAGTAGAAACACCATATCATAATGGTCATCCATTCAGTGAGAGTAGAAACCCCATATCATAATGGTCATCCATTCAGTGAGAGTAGAAACCCCATATCATAATGGTCATCCATTCAGTGAGAATAGAAACACCATATCATAATGGTCATCCATTCAGTGGGAGTAGAAACCCCATATCAGAATGGTCATCGATTCAGTGAGAATAGAAACACCATATCATAATGGTCATCCATTCAGTGAGAATAGAAACACCATATCATAATGGTCATCCATTCAGTGGGAGTAGAAACCCCATATCATAATGGTCATCCATTCAGTGAGAATAGAAACACCATATCATAATGGTCATCCATTCAGTGAGAGTAGAAACCCCATATCATAATGGTCATCCATTCAGTGAGAGTAGAAACCCCATATCATAATGGTCATCCATTCAGTGAGAGTAGAAACCCCATATCATAATGGTCATCCATTCAGTGAGAATAGAAACACCATATCATAATGGTCATCCATTCAGTGGGAGTAGAAACCCCATATCAGAATGGTCATCGATTCAGTGAGAATAGAAACACCATATCATAATGGTCATCCATTCAGTGAGAATAGAAACACCATATCATAATGGTCATCCATTCAGTGGGAGTAGAAACCCCATATCATAATGGTCATCCATTCAGTGAGAGTAGAAACCCCATATCATAATGGTCATCCATTCAGTGGGAGTAGAAAACACATATCATAATGGTCATCCATTCAGTGGGAGTAGAAAACACATATCATAATGGTCATCCATTCAGTGGGAATAGAAACCCCATCAATATTTTTAAGACAGTCATTACTGGATGAACAATGTGCACTTTTTTCATTCACTAGTTTCATAAGGAATATATACTGGCACAAACTATGTTTATATAAGTATCCATTTGGGAAGAGAAGACATAACAATATTTTCATAAAAATCACCCTGTTGGCCATATTGATGGTAAGTCATTCTAATTCAGGACCAAGTGAGTACCATAAGAACACATCTGATGAAAATACCATGCGAAAATGACTTAAGAGGAGTAGCAAATACAAGATTTGATTTTCAAGATAGACATTTATTGAAGGTCAAGTCAGCATCATTACAATTTGAGACTGATAAAACATTCCAAGTCTTTCAACGAGAACTCTACAACATTATGGGCATTCATTCATGATAATTAATGACAGCAAGATTTTCAAGATGGACACAGTAGCAGTCCTATTAGACATCAGATTATCAGTCGTATTAGACATCAGATTATCAGTCATATTAGACATCAGATTATCAGTCATATTAGACATCAGATTATCAGTCATATTCGACATCAGATTATCAGTCATATTAGACATCAGATTATCAGTCATATTAGACATCAGATTATCAGTCATATTAGACATCAGATTATCAGTCATATTAGACATCAGATTATCAGTCATATTAGACATCAGATTATCAGTCCTATTAGACATCAGATTATCAGTCCTATTAGACATCAGATTATCAGTCCTATTAGACATCAGATTATCAGTCATATTAGACATCAGATTATCAGTCATATTAGACATCAGATTATCAGTCATATTAGTCATCAGATTATCAGTCCTATTAGACATCAGATTATCAGTCCTATTAGACATCAGATTATCAGTCCTATTAGACATCAGATTATCAGTCATATTAGACATCAGATTATCAGTCCTATTAGACATCAGATTATCAGTCATATTAGACATCAGATTATTAGTCATATTAGACATCAGATTATCAGTCATATTAGACATCAGATTATCAGTCCTATTAGATATCAGATTATCAGTCCTATTAGACATCAGATTATCAGTCATATTAGACATCAGATTATCAGTCCTATTAGACATCAGATTATCAGTCATATTAGACATCAGATTATTAGTCATATTAGACATCAGATTATCAGTCATATTAGACATCAGATTATCAGTCCTATTAGACATCAGATTATCAGTCATATTAGACATCAGATTATCAGTCCTATTAGACATCAGATTATCAGTCCTATTAGACATCAGATTATCAGTCATATTAGACATCAGATTATCAGTTATATCAGACATCAGATTATCAGTTTCATTTAGGAATAACTAGATATCAAAAGAAATCTTCAGGTCAAAACATGATGTCAATACAGTGCTCACCCTGTTATATAGCCAACCATTGTGCACTGGAAATGTGGCCTCATAATCAGGTGGCCTTTTGAGAGGTGGACTGTATATTTGTGAGAAGATGATGTAATGCATGTAGTAATAAAGCTACACATAACATCAAAGCTTTTAATATCTTAATTAAAAAGTAACATATTAAAAGGGTTTTCTTGTCTTACAGACTCATTTCAAGTGTACATATTAAAAGGGTTTTCTTGTCTTAAGTACAGACTCATTTCAAGTGTACATATTAAAAGGGTTTTCTAGTCTTAAGTACAGACTCATTTCAAGTGTACATATTAAAAGGGTTTTCTTGTCTTAAGTACAGACTCATTTCAAGTGTTCATATTAAAAGGGTTTTCTAGTCTTAAGTACACTCATTTCAAGTGTACATATTAAAAGGGTTTTCATGTCTTAAGTACAGACTCATTTCAAGTGTACATATTAAAAGTGTTTTCTTGTCTTAAGTACAGACTCATTTCAAGTGTACATATTAAAAGGGTTTTCTTGTATTAAGTACAGACTCATTTCAAGTGTACATATTAAAAGGGTTTTCTTGTCTTAAGTACAGACAAGTGTACATACAATAAGTAATGGTTCTTATTCTCAACTTAAGCATGAAAGGTGGGTGGGATATTGTTGTCATGCACATTACAAATAATTTCAAAAACTTTTTAAAAATCTTTATACATACATAATTCTTTCTCCATTTTGCTGCTACTACTAAATGTTCTCCTTATGATGTTGTTATTTAAGTCTTAAACATTAAATTGTTGCCCCACCTCTCCCAACCAATGATGTCGACTAACATTAATTTTCTTTCAAAGCAATATCTTCATTTAAATGATGATATTTTAAAGCTATGCTGCTAACGTTACAGTACTCTAATTATGCAGATGAAACTTTTGTAGGGTGTCTGAAATGTCTTGTTTACAAAAAGGAATTAATTCAGGTCACATGATTTTGTCATGGTTAATTTCTCTGTGTTAATCCACAAAATCTATATTAAGCCAATGTTAACTATGTTAAAATCTTGACAATATCTGGTTTTAATTGTCAGCAATAAGAACACAACTATGTTAAGCCCAAAACTCTTCTATGTTAAGCCCAATTGCTGTAAACAACAGCATTTATAGATGATGATATAATATTAACCTTATACATGCTTTTAGCCAAGACTTCTTTTTGTAATGATAACCTGACATCAGGAAACAGACACTGTATAGATAACGTGATTACTTACCTTACTGTATGAATAAAATATTAGTTCTGGACACAAACTAAAAGCAAGTGTGGCTGCCAATGAGGGGGAAAATTTTACATTTTTGCACTATTATGCTAGCCGCGAGTCACATTAGAGGGGTTACTGTTCCTGTGTGATACCTTTGAACACAAACTCATCAGTGCCAAGGGATTCTGGCTCTACAAAGTAGTTGGCCATATTGGACCTCACATTTGCACCATTTTCATTTAGGTCCAACCAGACTTCATAAGAAGTGTTTTGGTGAAAACCCCATGTCTGTATGATCTTCCATTTATGGGCAGCTGATGACTGTTATGGTGGCTGTACTATATGTCAGACTGGCACAATTTTCATTTCAAACTAACCAGACATCACAAGGAGTCTCAGAGTGAAAACAACTAACCAGACATAATTGGGAGTCTCAGAGTGAAAATATTATGCTTATATGGTCATTTATTCAGGAAGAGTAATAATAACAAGATTTAAAGATGGCCAGAGTGTCGGATTTTCATTTAAAACCAGCTTTTCAATCTTTCAAAAGGCTGCCACAGTGGCCATATTGCTTGTTAGCATAATTTTTATTTAGGATCAACAAGACATCACAAGATATCTTTTAGTGAAACCCCATGTTGATGTGAGAAGTAACAAGGCTTTCAGTATGGTCACTTTAATGTACATACTAAGCATCATTAGGGCCAACTAGACATCATAAGAAATCTTTTGTGAAGCCCCAATGGTGATACGACTATCCATTCAGATGGTATAGCAATAACAGGATTTTCATGATGGCCACTCGGGCAGCCATACTGGATGTCCAAACAATACCATTGTCATTGAGGACCAACTAGACCACAGGATGAATGTGTGTGTAAAGTTTCTAGGCAATCCTGCAAGTAGTTTAGGAGCAATAAAAAAAAAATGTGCTAATGGACATATGGACAATGGAAGAAAGGCCATCCCATAAACTGTTATGCAGAGCAAAAATGAGAAGGGAAGAATTTTCCAAATAAATGGGATATTTTATGAATAGGGTATTGCAAAAACAATAGGTGATTCAGTAAAAACCTGTTATAAGTGACCTCTGCTATGAACCTGTCATTTCTGACCACAATCATAATGCACAGGTTGATTTAACAGTAGAACCTGTCTTGAAAGACCACTTCTTTTGCCAAAATATAATGGTATCTCAAGAAAGGTCTCTCTCAACAGGTCACAGTCCTATATAATCAATAAATTTGTGTATTAAGAATGTGGTCTCTCAAGACGGGTGGTCTTTCAAGACAGGTTTTACTATATTATATAAATGCTGTCATGAGTGACCACCTGCCGAACACAACCAGCAACCAAGATGTCTTCGCAAAATAGGCATTTAGGCAATGCTAAGAATGACCGCATTTCAAAAACTGGGATAAACTTCACCAACCTTTATTTAATCCAATTATGTCTTATATGTTCTATATTTAAAAATAAGAGGCCAGCAACCAGTATCTGAAATTTTGTAGGTATGCTTATAGTGTTTCATATTTTCTATTGTAAACCAGACTAAAGTACCAGTCAAGTATTTCTGCATTTAGCCTGGTTCCCAATCTTATCAAAGCTACCGCCTATATGTACAAGTAAGACCCAGTAATTATCCAACTCAATGAATGACCATCTGTAACACGAGAACAGCGACAGAAACCACTGACCTTTATGTAATCATTCGTAACAACAATTGCTTGAATAGTAAAGATTGTTCTGAACGGCCGAGTGGTCTAAAGTGCTTTCCGTTACAGATCACTGCCATCTCACCTTTGTCTGCGTGGGTTCGAGTCTAAGATTCGGCTAATGTAATTACGTGAGAAAGCATGCCAGTAGCATCTTGTGGGTTGGTGGTTCATTCTGGGGGTTTTACTGGCTGCCATGTATAGCCTATCATGTGCTTAAAAATGGCATTAAACTCTACAACACCGACAATTGACATAGAGTTACATCTCTCCTGCAATAAATCTTACTTCTTCTAGTAATTAACTGAACCTTTTCCAGATGCCTTATGAGCTTCAATTTTTCCATATGCAGCTTCTTTTGTAGGTGACGTTTTGAACTCTTCCAACCATGAATACCATATATCCCATCTGTATTGCATAGGTGCATAGGACACAAAATGCCAGTACTCTAGTGTTCAGTTTTCTTATAAATTGACCAACTAAATTTCCTTCAACTGTTCACACCAGCCATTCCCCTTGTCCGTAAGTTTTTTAAATCATTTTCTAAACTTTTCATGTCATGGTCTCTCTCAACATTGCCATCAGTTTCCATTACATGAAGATTCATTGGGTGAACTTGAACCTTTGACCAATCAGAATACTCTTTACAAGAATCATGTGCTAACTAATATATGGAAGAAAAAATTTACAAGGGTTGTTGCAGAATGGGACCGGACAGACCATTTTTTAAAAACCGGATTGGAGATATAAAAACTGGACTATAAAATGAAGAAAAATCATGTCTGAAACAGAATCTTAATGCTGTCACTACTCAAAATGTGATACCTTGCAATATATTATTCTGCTCTTATTCAGTTTTACATTCAATTATCATGCATGTCAAATTAAACAAACTAATTAAAGATAAATTCTCATTACGTTCATTACTACAGTCAATTTTTATAGCATGTCATATTAAACATTAACTCTCATTACATTAAGTTTATATTCCCTGTAATACAAATTAAACAGTTAATTAGATCAGTGAATCACCTGGAATTCGCTTTGCAAATTCAACAACACTCTGTATAGCTGGGGTGATGTAGTTAGCAAAGCATTGCCACATCAGCATTCTCTGGGACTCCAATTCTTCATCACTAAACTCCACCAGAGTATCTGGAATTTCTATCTTCTTCATCTACAGACAAAAAAATAAATATGAATACATCCTTGCATATACAGGCAAACTATATTATTGTATAAGCCTGAATCAGCTGGAAATCGAAACTGAAACCCACAATATACATCATTTTTTAAATGTTCACACTTTGACCTAATAATTGTAAAGATAAAATTGTTCTATTCACACTTCTGAAATAAAGTTACCGAAGTTAAATTACACATAAAAAAGTAAAGTTACCAAAGTTGACACTCATAAAAAAATTACATCACCAACATTATCTCACACATGGAAATACTCATTTGCACAATATCACAATGAGTGAATTCATTTTACTATACGAGTAAAATTCTAGAGTCTTTGCTATCTGACTAAACTACATCCATCTTTCCAGAGTTTAGTTGCTGTGAATCATTCATGCCATGTTTATGGGTGGGTTGGTTAACTGACTGTTTAAGGTTGAAGACATGGATGGAATCTAGGAGTTTTGATGTGTATGGGTTTCCAGGACAATCAAAGTGAAAGTTGAAATCTCCAAGAAAAATCAGGTTGCCACCTATTGAATTTCCATACTCCAAAAGATTTGGAAACTGCTCCAAAAAGAGAGATTCTTGTTTTTTCTACTAGAAGGAGGGCAGTAGAGGCAGAGAAAATAGACTGACCTTTGTTCCAGTGTGAGTGTTGCTTGGAATAGTTCCAATATGTGTGGCAGAAATTGAAGGTTGTGTTCTATTTAAGACATATTATCAAAATTCTTTGTGATGACAGCAATTCCATCTCTGCGAGAGTGGTGGGGGAATGACTTGATGGAGCAAGCGGTGGGTGTTAAATTTAACAAGCAAACAAGCACAAGCACAACATGCACAAAAATGAAAAACACACCAAAACGGAAGAGCTTCTTCATGCTGGTTAAGCGATAGCAGCCATCTTTCCTGAAATACATGTAGTTTTATATTTTTCTGCCAATATTCCCATCCAGAGATGCTTGTAGGCAATAGTCACTCCCTTTGTTTTCCCAGCCCTATGATCAAGCCACAAATCAGATAACTTTTCCAGGGCTATTTCTTGAACTCATGGGCCACAATGTCTGTTTATCGATCGTAAATGTGTTATGTTTGAAACAAATATTTTTAAACAGTATTTGGTGCTCTATGAAATTAGCAATTATCATTTGTTAAAACTATTTTCAGAAATTCCATGACTTTTCCAAAACTTTGCAAGGTTTGGAGAAATTCCATGATTTTTCTGGCCTCCAAAAATATATCTTTTAAATTCCAAAACTTTTTCCTGGATTCCAGGACCCGTTGGAACCTTGTATAGAGCGCCAACTGATCCAATGTTTCAATTTATTTTTGACAATTCCTGCGAATACCAGGGGAAAAAGAAACCAGTCATCATTGCAAGGTCCGCTTACTCTGTATTTAAAATAAATTTGCACACTTAAAAGAATCTAAAGTCAACTTTCAGGTTGGAATGCCTCGTAAATAAAAATAACCATTGAAATTGATAAGTTGAAACTAGGTGTATTTCTTTTTCTCACTGCTAGGAGTGTTTATTCACCACCCAAGCTTCTATTGAATGCCAACTTGCTATCAATGTTAGCCAAAGTGAATATAAAACTATATAATAATAATATTGTTATATTGTTATTCTACACCACGACATGCAAGAACTGTTTATGCCTTGAAGCAATCAGTTATATCTATCCCTCTCTCGCCCTCATGTTTGCTGGATCCAATTTTCAGTCAGATAACATTTTTAAACCCTCTAGCACAACCAAACATAATTTATTTATATTGTCAGTGATATATTCCGTGATTTGAAGATAATTTATATATATATCAATGAACAATGTGTCAATGTTTGTACCTGACATAAGTTTTTGTTGTTGTTATAGGGTTTAATGCCTTTTATTGCCTTTTATTAGCACAAGATAGGCTATACATTGCGATCAGTATTAATGATGAAGGAAGAACCTGGGAAAACCCTGGAAAGAACCACCGACCCTAAGAGAAGCTTCTGGCAAGCTTTCTCACATAATCACATTGGCTGAGCCAAAAACTTGAACCCACGCAGACAGGTGAGATGGCAGTGATCCATAAATTTTGCATAATGGATATGTGTGGGTCTTTTACACATAAACTGCTTATGAAGAACAAAAACTAAATTAAAAACATTATGTGAGAACAGTACATGGTTAGTTTCTTTCAGTATAAATCAAATAATAATAATAATAATAATAATAATAATAATAATAATAATAATAATAATATTAAAGACTTTATTTAGAAAAGGTAACTCAATTAGTTACAGAACTAATCTACCTTGAGGCCTTCTATCTGTTATGTACAATATATACAATAAATAAGCATTCCATTTGTTTATTTAACTGTAACATGGAGGGGTGGGAGTGGCAGCAAATTCAATACAATTAGTTTCATTTCTGATGGAACATATGATCAAAGTGTAACTATAAGCTATAAGACAGAAAAATTTTATTTTTATTTATCTTGTCCGATACAGTAACATGGCAATACTTTGCCTGAAACTATTCCGGTTTCACATGATATCAAAATACCCATGTGTATTTGCTCAATTTCTTTGGAAAGAAAGCAAAAAATACAACTGTTTTGTAAGTGACAATGATCATAACCAAATTTACTTAAGGCTTAGTAAAATATTTAAGGCTAGTAAAAGTAAAATACTTAAGACTAGTAAAATACTTAAGGCTAGTAAAATACTTAAGGCTAGTAAAATACTTAAGACTAGTAAAATACTTAAGGCTAGTAAAATACTTAAGGCTAGTAAAATACTTAAGACTAATAAAATACTTAAGACTAGTAAAATACTTAAGACTAATAAAATACTTAAGACTAGTAAAATACTTAAGGCTAGTAAAATACTTAAGGCTAGTAAAATACTTAAGACTAATAAAATACTTAAGACTAGTAAAATACTTAAGGCTAGTAAAATACTTAAGGCTAGTAAAAGTAAAATACTTAAGACTAGTAAAATACTTAAGACTAGTAAAATACTTAAGACTAGTAAAAGTAAAATACTTAAGGCTAGTAAAATACTTAAGGCTAGTAAAAGTAAAATACTTAAGACTAGTAAAATACTTAAGGCTAGTAAAATACTTAAGACTAATAAAATACTTAAGACTAATAAAATACTTAAGACTAGTAAAATACTTAAGGCTAGTAAAATACTTAAGACTAGTAAAATACTTAAGGCTAGTAAAATATTTAAGACTAATAAAATACTTAAGACTAATAAAATACTTAAGACTAGTAAAATACTTAAGGCTAGTAAAATACTTAAGACTAGTAAAATACTTAAGGCTAGTAAAATATTTAAGACTAATAAAATATTTAAGACTAATAAAATACTTAAGACTAGTAAAATACTTAAGGCTAGTAAAAGTAAAATATTTAAGCTTAGTAAAATACTGCTAGTACAATAGCTAAGGCTAGTAAAATACTTAAGACTAGTAAAATACTTAAGACTAATAAAATATTTAAGACTAATAAAATACTTAAGACTAGTAAAATACTTAAGGCTAGCAAAATACTTAAGGCTAATAAAAGTAAAATATTTAAGCTTAGTAAAATACTGCTAGAACAATAGCTAAAGCTAGTAAAATACTTAAGACTAGTAAAATACTTAAGACTAGTAAAATACTTAAGGCCAGTAAAATACTTAAGGCTAGTAAAAGTAAAATATTTAAGCTTAGTAAAATACTGCTAGTACAATAGCTAAGGCTAGTAAAATACTTAAGACTAGTAAAATACTTAAGACTAATAAAATACTTAAGACTAGTAAAAGTAAAATATTTAAGCTTAGTAAAATACTGCTAGTACAATAGCTAAGGCTAGTAAAATACTTAAGACTAGTAAAATACTTAAGACTAATAAAATACTTAAGACTAGTAAAATACTTAAGACTAATAAAATACTTAAGACTAGTAAAATACTTAAGACTAGTAAAATACTTAAGACTAATAAAATACTTAAGACTAGTAAAATACTTAAGACTAATAAAATACTTAAGACTAATAAAATACTTAAGACAAGTAAAATACTTAAGACTAGTAAAATACTTAAGGCTAGTAAAATACTTAAGGCTAATAAAATATTTAAGACTAATAAAATACTTAAGACTTATAAAATACTTAAGACTAGTAAAATACTTAAGACTAATAAAATACTTAAGACTAGTAAAATACTTAAGGCTAGTAAAATACTTAAGGCTAGTAAAAGTAAAATATTTAAGCTTAGTAAAATACTGCTAGTACAATAGCTAAGACTAGTAAAATACTTAAGGCAGGTAAAAAATACTTAAGGCTAATAAATACTTAAGGCTAGTAAAATACTTAAGGCTAATAAAATACTTAAGGCTAATAAAATACTTAAGGCTAGTAAAATACTTAAGGCTAGTAAAATACTTAAGGCAGGTAAAAAATACTTAAGGCTAATAAAATATTTAAGGCTAATAAAATACTTAAGGCTAATAAAATACTTAAGGCTAGTAAAATACTTAAGGCTGGTAAAATACTTAAGGCAGGTAAAGTAAAATACTTAAGGCAGGTAAAAAATACTTAAGGCTAATAAAATATTTAAGGCTAATAAAATACTTAAGGCTAATAAAATACTTAAGGCTAGTAAAATACTTAAGGCAGGTAAAAAAATACTTAAGGCTAATAAAATATTTAAGGCTAATAAAATACTTAAGGCTAATAAAATACTTAAGGCTAGTAAAATACTTAAGGCAGGTAAAGTAAAATACTTAAGGCAGGTAAAAAATAATTAAGGCTAATAAAATATTTAAGGCTAATAAAATACTTAAGGCTAATAAAATACTTAAGGCTAGTAAAATACTTAAGGCTGGTAAAATACTTAAGGCAGGTAAAGTAAAATACTTAAGGCTAATAAAATATTTAAGGCTAATAAAATACTTAAGGCTAGTAAAATACTTAAGGCAGGTAAAAAAAATACTTAAGGCTAATAAAATATTTAAGGCTAATAAAATACTTAAGGCTAATAAAATACTTAAGGCTAGTAAAATACTTAAGGCTAGTAAAATACTTAAAGCAGGTAAAGTAAAATACTTAAGGCAGGTAAAAAATACTTAAGGCTAGTAAATTACTTAAGGAAGATAAAGTAAAATACTTAAGCTTAGTAAAATTTTTAAGACTAGTAAAGTACTTAAGGCTAGTAAATGGCTAGTAAAATAACTATGGCTAGTAAAATACTTAAGGCTAGTAAATAACTGATGGGTAATCAATGAAGATGTATCAAAAGAGAACGCTCAAAAAGATTTAAATATTAGGCTGAAACTTAGTTCAAGATTATTTATTCTATTGAAATATTTAGAGATCTTTTCAAAATAAAACTGCGTACTAAAACTGGTATAAATAAAATGATTCCCAATAAAAGTACCTGAAAATAATTTTTTTACTATCTTGACCAGTGCATCGTGATTAACAAAGGTACAGTAAACAACAAGTATCCTTACTAATGTTTCATTTTTACGTTGCAGTACTTTCACTTTGTCCTCCGTTACCCCACAGTTTGTATGATGGGCCTGAGATACGTTGAGAATGATGTCATAAATTGCAAGCTGTTTGTTTTCTATTGATGTAGGATCCAGACTGGTCTCTGTTGATGTAACATGCTGCTCATCTTGGCTTTTAGATCGCTTTGGAACCCTTCCATATCGTACAGCTTAAATGACATAAAATACAAACCCACATGTAGATCACCATATAAAATACAGGTCTTCTTTTGGAATAACAGTTAAATTGAATGCAGTTTCACCAAGGAACAAAAATTTTGATAAACAATATGAGACATGATTTTCAAAATCAAATTAAAGAGAATCATAAGAAAAGTTTTAATTTATTGTTGTTACTTCAGGGCCTATTATAGAATTGGAATATTTTGGGGTGTGCAGTGGAATTCCCTAACCTATCTGAAAATAAAGGGGAATTGTCCAAATATTGGAGGGATTGAAAATGAAATAAAGGTAGGACTTCAAATTACATTGCATGATTTTTGTGTATTCAGCTGATTTTTTCTGGGTAGTTTTAAACATTAGCATTATTCCTAAAACACCTGTCATGTTTGAATGCAGGAAAGAGAATCTGATGGTTGTCAAGTTTTTCTGCCTTTTATAACTTTAATATAAAGATTGCAATAATTTCGAATGAAACAAGAACATGGGAGCTTTAATTACATATTTTAGAGCTATACTGCAACAGACCAGTTTTCAAGAATTTCACATACATTAGGGCACTGACAATACTGGCTGAAAAAAACTTTCCAGAAATTTAAGGGTGAATGTGTCTTTTCAAGTACTAAGTGTCGAAACCATCTGGTCGCCCTACTGGATTCAAGACACCATTTTTACTTAGGACCAACTTGACATGAAAGGTCTTTTGGCAAAACCCTATGCTAATATGATCATCCATTCAGAAGGAGTAGTGATAACAAGATTTCCAAGATGGCTGCCATGGAGGTTATACTGAAAGTCAGCAAAATTTTTAATCAGGACCAACTAAATTGTATAAAAAAAAGTCTTTAATAAGTGAAAACTCTGTCATTACAGTTGAGGAGTAAATTTTCAAAATGGTTCGTGCGGAAACCATACTGGCAAACTTGATGTCACATAATTTCATTATTCGACTAACTGGACCTTGCAATGAATGTGTGTACAGTGTGATGGTAATCCTCCCGTAGCAGAGTAGTGACACTAAACATGTATGTATATATACAAATATGAAAGTCCATTGCAGTAGCTTTTCTGGCCTCTGACCAGAAGAGCTTAAAGTCATTTTGCAACCTTTCAACAGCTTCTACAGAACCTCCAATAGTGGCTAAGAAACTTTGTTGTATTAATCGATATAAATGATATGATGTATATATCAATGAACAATCATATATATATATACACACACTGAATAATGTTGTAATGTTTGAATTGTAATATTCAAATGCTGAATAATCATACTGTAATGTTTTAATTATATCTATCAGGGTCTATGTTGATTGTAGGACTACTGGCTACTTTTAACAAACTTAATAGGCCCAGACCTGCTGGGTTCATCTTATACGCAAGTATGAATAAAACAGGATGTGACAGGATGGATGGAAATGGCTAACTCTATATACTCACCCACATGATATGAAAAGGCTACAAAAATATTCTGCAGTACTTCTTATATAATGTTACATTTTCTGTTACCAAATTCTTGTTAGGATGTGTTCACAACATAACCAAATCATTTAAATTCATTAGGACAAGCAGCTGATGTACATGATTCACTAATGACATTTTCTGGGACAGTTTGTAGACACCATATACACTGCACTCTAGAGACCTCAGCATTAGTGCTGGGGAAAAAAATCAATGTCAGAAAACTGTTACTTTGCATGGCAGTCCTCATCTTAAATAATGATCCATGGTGATAAAGGCACTTTGCAAAAAATCAATGACAAATAGCATGTTCAATTCAGTATTATCTGTTTTGTCTGGAAAATCACTGAACATGCAGTCAGTGTAGATGATCTATCATTCAAAATTGTGCTTACTTACAAAACTGTTTATATGATTAAAGCTGTGGGACAAAGTGGATGAAAATAGAGATTACTGTAAGACTCAATAAATAAATAGCACTTGTGTGAAAAACAAAAAAAACATACCAATAAACCAAACCAAAGAAACACTTCTTACTAATAACTGTAATGGCTCTCCATCCCAAATCCCAAAAGTAATATGCTTGCCCATGAAGTATATCTTCCATAAAAGGAGATTAACATAAAAATCCAAATTAATAAATTTGCCCTGGATGGAGAGTTTTCATGAAATGGAAACAAGCATAAAACTGTTTCTTCATCTCTAAAAAAAAAAAAAATTTCAGCAAGTAACAAACATTGACCCACAAAGTTTAACTTAAGCTTTGTTCTGGGCTACTAGACAATTGACTTTTTCAGCACTACATTTCTAATTGCCTTCCAGGATGCCTCTAATTTAATTTGGACACAATTAATCTATAAAATAAAATAAAATTATTAGCGGTCTTTTTATGAAAAAGCTGACTGCACATCATGTGTACAAACAAGAAAGGTCAAAATGCAAAAATGCATTCTATTAAATCTGTTAAAAACTGTTTAAGCTCTTTGGAAAAGAAATCAACAAAACAGCTGAGATTGCAATGTCTAAAGAAATCAACAAAACAGCTGAGATTCCAATGTCTAAAGAAATCTAACAAAACAGCTGAGATTCCAATGTCTAAAGAAGTCAACAAAACAGCTGAGATTCCAATGTCTAAAGAAGTCAACAAAACAGCTGAGATTCAAATGTCTAAAGAAGTCAACAAAACAGCTGAGATTCCAATGTCTAAAGAAATCAATAAAACAGATGAGGTTGCAATGTCTAAAGAAGTCAACAAAACAGCTGAGATTCCAATGTCTAAAGAAGTCAACAAAACAGCTGAGATTGCCATGTCTAAAGAAGTCAACAAAAAAGCTGAGATTCCAATGTCTAAAGAAGTCAACAAAAAAGCTGAGATTCCAATGTCTAAAGAAGTCAACAAAACAGCTGAGATTCCAATGTCTAAAGAAGTCAACAAAACAGCTGAGATTCCAATGTCTAAAGATATCAATAAAACAGATGAGGTTGCAATGTCTAAAAGTCAACAAAACAGCTGAGATTCCAATGTCTAAAGAAGTCAACAAAACAGCTGAGATTCCAATGTCTAAAGAAATCAATAAAACAGATGAGGTTGCGATGTCTAAAGAAGTCAACAAAACAGCTGAAGTTATAATGTTTGAAAAAGGTGGATACCCGACTCAACAGTCATATCATAGACTGGCAAGGTCAGCCTAAGGTTAACAGTTCTTTAAGCTAATAATGTTACTGATATCAATATAACAACTTAAATATGCTTAAAGTGTCTTTCTTACATGCCAGGACAACAAGAGCATCAATTAATGAGTGTATGAACACTTAACAGACATTTCAACTAGAAAATTGATCTAAATATTTTACCTTGCCCTGGCCACTTACTGTCACTACATGCTTCATCTATTAACATACAGATTGTATCTACTGATTATTTCCCCCTGGCCATTGTGTCACTACATATTCCCCTTTGGCTACTATATGCCACTATAAATTGAAGACACTAAGCTACTGATTGCAGGTAATAATTAACAACAGTTTTTCTGACACTGACAAATTCTGTCCTCACCATCGGGTTGAAAATGTATCGTTTTTTGCAATGTGAACAAATTAACATCTCTATCATGTACAACACACATTCAATGCCAGTCCAATGTAAAAATAAATTAACATCTCTATCAAGTACTGTTATGGAAAACACATTCAATGCCAGTCCAATGTAAACAAATTAACATCTCTATCATGTACAACACATTCAATGCCAGTCCAATATAAACAAATTAACATCTCTATCATGTACAACACATTCAATGCCAGTCCAATGTAAAAACAAATTAACATCTCTGTCATGTATAACACACATTCGATGCCAGGTCAATGTAAAACAAATTAACATCTCTATCAAGTACTGTTATGGCCAACACATTCAATGCCAATCCAATAAAAACAAATTAACATCTCTATCATGTACAACACATTCAATGCCAGTCCAATGTAAAAACAAATTAACATCTTTATCATGTACAACACAGTCAATGCCAGTCCAATGTAAAAACAAATTAACATTTCTATCAAATACTGTTATGGCCAACACATTCAATGCCAGTGCAATGTGAAAATAAATTTACATCTCTATCAAGTACTGTTATGGCCAACACATTCAATGCCAGTCCAATGTAAAAACAAATTAACATCTCTATCATGTACAACACAGTGAATGCCAGTCCGATTTAAAAACAAATTAACATCTCTATCATGTATAACACATTCAATGCCAGTCCAATAAAAACAAATTAACATCTCTATCAAGTACTGTTATGGCCAACACATTCAATGCCAGTCCAAATGTAAAAACAAATTAACACCTCTACCATGTACAACACATTCAATGCCAGTCCAATGTAAAAACAAATTAACATCTCTATCACCTACTAAGACATTCAATGCCAGTCCAATGTAAAAACAAATTAACATCTCTATCATGTATATCATATTCAATGCCAGTCCAATGTAAAAACAAATTAACATCTCTATCATGTATAACACATTCAATGCCAGTCCAATGTAAAAACAAATTAACATCTCTATCATGTATAACACATTCAATGCCAGTCCAATGTAAAAACAAATTACCATCTCTATCATGTATAACACATTCAATGCCAGTCCAATGTAAAAATAAATTAACATCTCTATCAAGTACTGTTATGGCCAACACATTCAATGCCAGTCCAATGTAAAATCAAATTAACATCTCTATCAAGTACTGTTATGGCCAACACATTCAATGCCAGTCCAATAAAAACAAATTAACATCTCTATCATGTACAACACATTCAATGTCAGTCCAATGTAAAAACAAATTAACATCTCTGTCATGTATAACACACATTCGATGCCAGGTCAATGTAAAACAAATTAATATCTCTATCAAGTACTGTTATGGCCAACACATTCAATGCCAATCCAATAAAAACAAATTAACATCTCTATCATGTACAACACATTCAATGCCAGTCCAATGTAAAAACAAATTAACATCTTTATCATGTACAACACAGTCAATGCCAGTCCAATGTAAAAACAAATTAACATTTCTATCAAATACTGTTATGGCCAACACATTCAATGCCAGTGCAATGTGAAAATAAATTTACATCTCTATCAAGTACTGTTATGGCCAACACATTCAATGCCAGTCCAATGTAAAAACAAATTAACATCTCTATCATGTACAACACAGTGAATGCCAGTCCAATTTAAAAACAAATTAACATCTCTATCATGTATAACACATTCAATGCCAGTCCAATAAAAACAAATTAACATCTCTATCAAGTACTGTTATGGCCAACACATTCAATGCCAGTCCAATGTAAAAACAAATTAACACCTCTACCATGTACAACACATTCAATGCCAGTCCAATGTAAAAACAAATTAACATCTCTATCACATACTAAGACATTCAATGCCAGTCCAATGTAAAAACAAATTAATATCTCTATCATGTATATCATATTCAATGCCAGTCCAATGTAAAAACAAATTAACATCTCTATCATGTATAACACATTCAATGCCAGTCCAATGTAAAAACAAATTAACATCTCTATCATGTATAACACATTCAATGCCAGTCCAATGTAAAAAGAAATTAACATCTCTATCATGTACAACACATTCAATGCCAGTCCAATGTAAAAACAAATTAACATCTCTATCATGTATAACACATTCAATGTCAGTCCAATGTAAAAACAAATTAATATCTCTATCATGTACTGTTATGGCCAACACATTCAATGCCAGTCTAATGTAAAAACAAATTAATATCTCTATCATGTAGTGATGGGAATCGGTTAGAAGTTCATAATCGATCATCGGTTGCACACAACTTACTGATAATCGATTATAATCGGTTGCTAACTTTCTACAAGTAAGTTTTAATTTTTTTTGTTACAGAGTTATATCTTTGTTCAAAAGTTTAAAATTTAAAAAAATGTATAGGAGTTAATCTCTCTCTCTCTCTCTCTCTCTCTCTCTCTCTCTCTCTCTCTCTCTATATATATATATATATATATATATACTTTAACCTCAAAAGCAACTTTCTTTGGCTTATCAGTTTTATGCAGCTGAAAGACTTAACAATCCCCCAGAACACTTTTATTCATATGTGATTTTTCAATTGTTTAAAGTATAGAAAGAAATGTTTTTCTTGCTTGTCATTAGTTACTAATACTACAATCAAAGCAGTTTAAACAAAACAAAAAAACACCAATTACAAAAACTTTCAAACTAACTGAACTATTTATCAGCAAAATCATGTAATGTTTGAGCAATGCTGAACACAAAAATCATTTTTCAGAATACTGTTTCTTCTTGAGCTTGTTACACTGACATTACCAATAGTTAATGTTTTTGTTTAAGAATATTATCAGGTCCACATTGTCACAACTTAAACGAGCCCGTTTCTTGCTGACAAGATGTCCAGCCAGACTAAATACCCTCTCACTGGATACTGATGATGCCGGAATACTTAGGTACTTCCGAGCTAGTAAGCTAAGATGGGGGTAGAACTGGCAGTTTTGTTTCCACCACTGTAACATTGTGAGATTGGTATCATATGGAGCAGCAACTAGATATCTAGAAACCTCCTGGTGGATGACATCTGTTATTGGCTGTTGACTTTCACCAAGGCAAACAACATCTTGCAACCAATCATCCATGTCAACATTGACCTTTGCTTTCTTGTTTGGTGGACTAAGTGTAACCACAGTTTTAGTGTTGTCATCTCTGACATTTAGTAGTGATGGTGCAATTGGTAGAGGTGGCAATGAGTCTGAAGGTTGTTCATCACTAGTCACTGGTTCCACTTGGACATTCACTTTAACATCAGCCATATCAAGAGCAACCTTTAAAAGCAGAGCATGTCCATCTGCTCGCTCACTGTCAGATAGAAACTCCAGATCCTTCATAGTATGATTCAATAAACAGCCCAACAGAGCTAGATCTTTGTCCTGTGTTCTATTGTCAAGTTCTTGTCTCATTACATCTTTAAGTTTAGCAATTGAAGGTAGATCATCAGCATTTGTTTCTATACATTTGGTAAGTTTAAGAAGTATTGGGATAACTTTATGAAGGGTTGGTGATTTGTCTCTGCAAACACTGTTTGTTGCATTCAGGAACGGTGAGAGAACTTAAACAAGTTTTTCAACCAATGCTTGTTCGTCAAATGTATAGACATAATTTTTCAATGTTGCGGCTGTTGACTTGCTTATGTTTGGGTCACTGATAACAGCCATAATAGCAGGTGTTTGCGCAAGCATTCGTTCAAGCATTTCATGAGTGCTATTCCATCTAGTTGGAACATCCATCTTGAGCTTGTGTCCTCTAGCACCTATGTCAAGTAGTAACTGCTGCTTTCTCATTAACAAATCATTTATGCTCGTGCTTTGATGGAAAAAAGTCACCAGTTTGCGCCGCTTTGCAATGATTCGTGACAGTTCTGGTATAGCTAAAGCTTTTTTCACAATAAGGTTGAATCTGTGACCATAACAACCAAATCGAGTCCATTGAAGTAAATCAAAAGCCTTGATCTCATTGGCTGCATTATCAGTTACTCCAGTTGGTGTTGGAAGATTCCATCGCCTCTGAGTGGCCAACAGGCTTTCTTTTATATTTTCCCCAGTGTGACTGCCTTCAACTTTTCGTGTTTCTAAGACAACACTTTTCAATTCCCAATCTTTGGAAATAAAATGTGCAGTCACTGTACTATAACTTTCTGTATTTAATGAAGTCCATGCATCGTGAGTAACAGCTATATCAAGAACATCATGTAGTTCCTCTTTTACTTTTTTCTCAGCCTGGTCTTTCTTCACAGCTAGTTTGGAGGACACTAATTTACGACCTGGAATTTCATACCTGAAAATGTAAAGTTTGAAACATTTAGTCATGGTAGTCAAACAAGACATGTATTTGGAATATTTACTATGTCTAAATATAGTGAAAATAATGAATTTATTTAATGTTTATTTAGACAGGACAGCATTATATTTAATTAAATACTGCTTAATTTAGGTATGAAAATTCAAAATTCAACAGTGTTGACATCTAGAATCAAATGGATTCACACCTTTTTTTCTTTTCTCACTGTCAGTTTAAATAAATATTACTAATTTTTAATGTTATCATTTAAAACTTACCTTGGATTAAGAAGCATCACAAAGTTTCTAAAATATGTATGGTCAACAAGGCTTAGCAGAAGAACTTTGCCAACAATAAGTTTCAAGAGTGCATCATCAATTTCGTTCTGCTTTGTAGCTGACATCCTCTCTGTTGGCTTCTTAAATTGTTCATCAATCTTAGTCTGTTTGGGTGGCTGGGGGGAAACATCAGCACCTTTTGCTGTCGCTGATCCCATTTCCTTATGGTCATGATCAAGATGAAAGGCCAAATTTGTAGTATTGCCTGGAATGTATTTGAAATAAATGTTTTTATATTGAGAAGAAAAAAGAGCAAACAACAAATTCTTTATGCACAAGTATCTTAAATGAATGGAATGAAATTATTTAAAGAAAATCAGGATTAAAATTAATATTTAATTTGTACATATATTTTAAAATTAATTTGCAACATTTTAAAAAGTTATTTTATGTTTTTAAATAGTCACATGTCTCAGGGAATATCTGTAACAAACCTCAGAGATCACTTTTCCGTCATTATCATATATGCCTAAATAGCAGGATAATCTAGTGATTATTTATGTATTTCAATCATAATCATGACATGGAGCTTTATTATGAAAAGAAATTTGAAGTATTTTAACAACAACACATGCTATATTAGAGGAAAGCACAAAGTACACAAATGATTTAATGAAAATAAAATTCTTGATTTAAAATATTTGATACTGGAATGCCATGAAACGTTTTTCCGTGTGCGTGCGTGCAACTCATTTATTTTATACGAGGTTGTTCTGTCTCCTAATAATTGCATTCATCGTTGACGACATTATTTGTTTCCAAATTATCCAAAAAAATCTAACTATGGTGTATGTTTATATATTTGGAAGTTATGGAGGGAATAAATAATTTAGCTTTACTGTTGTGGATCGGAAGGCTAATATCATGGTTCCACAGTCCTAAAATGTAAAGCGTATCCCATGATAATTTTGTTTTCGTGTAGCACCACAAAAAAATTAGAATATTGTTCATTTTTTGCACTATGTATTGGAGAATGTATTTGCCAAAAATAAATGTATCCCCGCAATGATTTCAATGAGAATAGCTGGACCTACCTTTGTTTGCATATTCCTTTCTACAGAGTTTGCATATGACCTTCGTTGTATCTAAATTCTCCTTTGTCGGTGGACCCTCCTGTATTTTGTAAAATCCAAATCATGTCCATACACGAGAACGAGCTTTTCCTCCAGGATATGGATATATTATTTTGCGATCGTTTTCATCCATGGCACGTGTATGATATTTAGCGGGGTTTTAACATTTTGTTCGGAATCCTCGGTTTTCTTCCCAACAAACAAAGGGATTGAACTAGTCTGTGCCAGCGCTTCACAGTTGTCTCCCTTACCATGCAATCGATTATGGCGTTTCACAATCGATTGGCGAATTGGTTCACTCAACCAACTGATCATCGATTATAATCGATAATCGGAACAACATTACTATCATGTATGACACATTCAATGCCAGTCCAATGTAAAAACAAATTAACATCTCTATCATGTATAACACATTCAATGCCAGTCCAATGTAAAAACAAATTAACATTTCTATCAAGTACTGTTATGGCCAACACATTCAATGCCAGTCCAATTTTTAAAACAAATTAACATCTCTATCATGTACTGTTATCATGGTCAACACATTCAATGCCAGTCCAATGTGATTGATTAATTGATTGATTGATTAATTGAATTTTAACGGCGCACCAGCACTTTTAGGCTATTTAGCACCATACAATAGGTTGTATGTTTAAAAATATGAAAGGTTCAATATCGACCAGCGATATAAAAAACCATAATAGTTAAATATAAAACGGTAAGATGTTGGTAACAGGAAAATATGAAGCTTCCCAATCAACGGGAGATGTAAATGGTGTATGTTGATGATAAGATGTTGTAAATAAGATGCAGTATTTGCATTAGATATAAATGCTTTTAGTTGATGTCATACATGTTATAGTTTAAAATAAAGATTTACTTCCTTCAGGAAATCTAAAATACTAGTGATTTGTATAGTATCAAAAAGTTCCTTCATGTCATGTACATTATAGAATTTATCACGCGTAGGATGCAGGTCAGAACACTCGGTCATAAAGTGCTTAACAAGGAATGGTTCATTGCAAGAAACGCACTCTGGTGGATCTTCACCTTTTAGTATGTGGGAGTGGGTAATGTATGTATGATCGATTCCGATTCTTGCAATGACAACCTCCTCCCTACGGATAGTTATATAGGAAGGAGTCCATTCTCCCAGGGTTGGTTTGATGGCATGAAGTTTGTTATTGACTGCATCATCCCATGAGACCTGCCACTTCTGATGTTGATACTTTTTGATACATGGTTTAAAATCAGTAAACGGTAATTTAAAATCCGATGGTTCTTGGGATAGAGCCATCTTAGCAGCCCGGTCTGCTTCTTCATTACCTCTAATACCAATATGGCTAGGTAGCCAACAGTATACTATATTGTAGGAGGTACAAAGCTCAGAGTTTTTGACGAGAATATTGACTAATAATGGATTATCCAGTTTTCTATTGTGATATTAAATAGCGTCACAGATAAAATACTGCCCTGGGGCACACCCATCTCTTGCTGGTGCATATCGGAGAGGGTAGAGCCCACTCGTACTTTTGAATTCTCTGTCGGAGAGAAAATTGGAGATGAAAGAGGGCTGATGGCCTTTTAGACCCAGATCATGCAGGTCATTTAGTATCCCGTACTTCCATGTTGTGTCATAGGCCTTTTCTAAATCAAAGTAGCAGTCTTCTTGGACCATCTAGACCATGGGATGAATGTGTTAAAGCAGTAGGGTGAAATTATGCACATCTGCTGCATACTGATACGATTCACAGCCTATGATATAATACACTTGTCAACTTGATTGTCCTTTTTTCTTAGGGTCTGTCAGTTGATAGGTCTTGTTTAATAAGAGTTGACATACCCGTTATATTCAAGCGTGTAGATTAGACAGATAGAGACTTCACATCTGTTAATATGCCATTCTCATCTTTGACAGGGTAAAAAAAAATACTTCCAAGCATACTACCTGTTAGATATCAGTAATTTTTATTCAACCTTTTTATTCAACCTCTATCTATGAGTTTGGATGCCAATACTTCTAGTATGCCATACAGCTGATAAGCTACAATTAGTTCTGATTGGTTTACTCTAGACTTTAACAATATTACAATAACCACCAATCAGAATTGAGGTAACATATTTCAACACATGACATACCAAAATTGTAGCCTTCATATTCAATACAAGCAGACAAGATGTGAAGCAACATCAAAACTTCATGTAAAAATCATACGTTGATATATTTTATCAGTTGCTGAAGATATTTGTGTGTGTGATTAGGAATTTAATGAAGCTTTAAGAATTTTTAAGTCAAATTGCCATGATGTCTGCAGTGTGGCAGTTTTTAGTGATGTCTAGTACTGGGGCTTCATGCTGCAGACATATAGATTGATGTCCCACCCAGTCACATTATCCTGACACCAGGCTGACCAGTCCTAACACTAACCACTTAATGCTGAGCGCTAAGTAAGGTAGCTGTTATTATTATTTTTGTAAGTCTTAGGTATGACTCAGTGTTTTGAATCCCACAAGCTCCCGCTTACAAGGCGGACACTCTAACCACTAGGCCATCGGAGCAGTCAGGCTGAACATACTCACAAGATAAAATAATAAGCATGGAAATGGTAAGGTGTGATGGAGGGCAGATTTCAATGGGCACGAGTTAATTACCTCATGTTTGCTAATTTACACAAGATGAGTGGGTGTTGTCCATAGTTTTTCTTGGTAACCTAAATACACTGCACATACGTGTCTATTCCCCTTGTTTCTAATTGTAAAAGTTCAGTTCAAGCCCTGCAGATCTGTTTGGTTTGGCACTTAATGGCACATCAACACAAGTGGGTTATTTTAGTGCCAAGGTGAATAAAATAAAGTGCCATGCCCATGGTAACACCATAGAAACTAACCCATGCTGGTCTAGTCATAGGATTCAAGCCCAAATGAGTCCAGCATGTAAGCTCCCACTGATCTGTTGGTCATTATTGGTATGCTCCCATGGATCTGTTGTTCCATTTTGGGTAAACTCTTATCAATCTGTTGGTCATTATGGGTAAGCTCCCACTGATATGTTGGTCATTATGGGTAAGCTCCCACTGATCTGTTGGTCATTATGGGTAATCTCCCACTGATCTGTTGGTCATTATGGTTAAGCTCCCACTGATCTGTTGGTCATTATGGGTAACCTCCCACGAATATGTTGGTCCATTATTGGATATAAATCCATGATGTGTACTGCAGTGTGCACATTACTATGTACATAAACAAGAACAAATAAATTAGATGATGGTTTATGAAACTATCTGCACACAAGCCAGGAAATATCAGAAAAAATAAAATTAAGAAAGATTTGTCCATAATTACTGTGATGAGGTCATAGAATGAATGATGTCATCCTTTGACCTTGATAATATTAACCAAAATTTGATACAGAACACTTTGACCTAAAGTCATAATAAGTCAGTCTGCACATTTCATGGAATTTTAATATCTTACACATTTCATGGAATTTTATTATCTTATACATTTCATAGAATTTTAGTATCTTACACCTTTCATGGAATTTTATTATCTTATACATTTCATAGAATTTTAGTATCTTACACATTTCATGGAATTTTAATATCTTACACCTTTCATAGAATTTTAGTATCTTACACATTTCATGGAATTTTAGTATCTTACACATTTCATAGAATTTTAGTATCTTACACCTTTCATGGAATTTTAATATCTTACACATTTCATAGAATTTTAGTATCTTACACATTTCATGGAATTTTAGTATCTTACACCTTTCATAGAATTTTATTATCTTATACATTTCATGGAATTTTAGTATCTTACACATTTCATGGAATTTTAATATCTTACACATTTCATAGAATTTTAGTATCTTACACATTTCATGGAATTTTAGTATCTTACACATTTCATGGAATTTTAGTATCTTACACCTTTCATAGAATTTTAGTATCTTACACATTTCATAGAATTTTAGTATCATACACATTTCATGGAATTTTAGTATCTTACACATTTCATGGAATTTTAGTATCTTACACATTTCATGGAATTTTAATATCTTACACCTTTCATAGAATTTTAGTATCATACACATTTCATAGAATTTTAGTATCTTACACATTTCATGGAATTTTAGTATCTTACACCTTTCATAGAATTTTATTATCTTACACATTTCATGGAATTTTAGTATCTTACACATTTCACAGAATTTTAGTATCTTACACATTTCATGGAATTTTAGTATCTTACACATTTCATGGAATTTTAGTATCTTACACCTTTCATGGAATTTTATTATCTTATACATTTCATGGAATTTTAGTATCTTACACCTTTCGTGGAATTTTAGTATCTTACACCTTTCATGGAATTTTATTATCTTATACATTTCATGGAATTTTAGTATCTTATACATTTCATGGAATTTTAGTATCTTACACCTTTCATGGAATTTTAATATCTTACACATTTCATAGAATTTTAGTATCTTAAACCTTTCATGGAATTTTAGTATCTTACACCTTTCATGGAATTTTAATATCTTACACATTTCATAGAATTTTAGTATCTTACACCTTTCATGGAATTTTATTATCTTATACATTTCATGGAATTTTAGTATCTTACACCTTTCATGGAATTTTATTATCTTATACATTTCATGGAATTTTAGTATCTTACACCTTTCATGGAATTTTAATATCTTACACATTTCATAGAATTTTAGTATCTTACACCTTTCATGGAATTTTATTATCTTATACATTTCATGGAATTTTAGTATCTTATACATTTCATGGAATTTTACTATCTTACACCTTTCATGGAATTTTAATATCTTACACATTTCATGGAATTTTAGTATCTTACACATTTCATGGAATTTTAGTATCTTACACCTTTCATGGAATTTTAATATCTTACACCTTTCATGGAATTTTAGTATCTTACACCTTTCATGGAATTTTAGTATCTTACACATTTCATGGAATTTTAGTATCTTACACCTTTCATGGAATTTTAATATCTTACACATTTCATAGAATTTTAGTATCTTACACATTTCATGGAATTTTAGTATCTTACACCTTTCATGGAATTTTATTATCTTATACATTTCATGGAATTTTAGTATCTTACACCTTTCATGGAATTTTAGTATCTTACACATTTCATGGAATTTTAATATCTTACACCTTTCATGGAATTTTATTATCTTATACATTTCATGGAATTTTAGTATCTTATACATTTCATGGAATTTTAGTATCTTACACCTTTCATGGAATTTTATTATCTTACACATTTCATGGAATTTTAGTATCTTACACATTTCATGGAATTTTAGTATCTTACACATTTCATGGAATTTTAGTATCATACACATTTCATGGAATTTTAGTATCTTACACATTTCATGGAATTTTAGTATCTTATACATTTCATGGAATTTTAGTATCTTACACCTTTCGTGGAATTTTAGTATCTTACACCTTTCATGGAATTTTATTATCTTATACATTTCATGGAATTTTAGTATCTTATACATTTCATGGAATTTTAGTATCTTACACATTTCATGGAATTTTAATATCTTACACATTTCATAGAATTTTAGTATCTTAAACCTTTCATGGAATTTTAGTATCTTACACCTTTCATGGAATTTTAATATCTTACACATTTCATAGAATTTTAGTATCTTACACCTTTCATGGAATTTTATTATCTTATACATTTCATGGAATTTTAGTATCTTATACATTTCATGGAATTTTAGTATCTTACACCTTTCATGGAATTTTAATATCTTACACATTTCATAGAATTTTAGTATCTTAAACCTTTCATGGAATTTTAGTATCTTACACCTTTCATGGAATTTTAATATCTTACACATTTCATAGAATTTTAGTATCTTACACCTTTCATGGAATTTTATTATCTTATACATTTCATGGAATTTTAGTATCTTACACCTTTCATGGAATTTTATTATCTTATACATTTCATGGAATTTTAGTATCTTACACCTTTCATGGAATTTTAATATCTTACACATTTCATAGAATTTTAGTATCTTACACCTTTCATGGAATTTTATTATCTTATACATTTCATGGAATTTTAGTATCTTATACATTTCATGGAATTTTACTATCTTACACCTTTCATGGAATTTTAATATCTTACACATTTCATGGAATTTTAGTATCTTACACATTTCATGGAATTTTAGTATCTTACACCTTTCATGGAATTTTAATATCTTACACCTTTCATGGAATTTTAGTATCTTACACCTTTCATGGAATTTTAGTATCTTACACATTTCATGGAATTTTAGTATCTTACACCTTTCATGGAATTTTAATATCTTACACATTTCATAGAATTTTAGTATCTTACACATTTCATGGAATTTTAGTATCTTACACCTTTCATGGAATTTTATTATCTTATACATTTCATGGAATTTTAGTATCTTACACCTTTCATGGAATTTTAGTATCTTACACATTTCATGGAATTTTAATATCTTACACCTTTCATGGAATTTTATTATCTTATACATTTCATGGAATTTTAGTATCTTATACATTTCATGGAATTTTAGTATCTTACACCTTTCATGGAATTTTATTATCTTACACATTTCATGGAATTTTAGTATCTTACACATTTCATGGAATTTTAGTATCTTACACATTTCATGGAATTTTAGTATCATACACATTTCATGGAATTTTAGTATCTTACACATTTCATGGAATTTTAGTATCTTATACATTTCATGGAATTTTAGTATCTTACACATCTCATGGAATTTCAGTATCTTACACCTTTCATGGAATTTTAGTATCTTACACATTTCACGAAATTTTAGTATCTTACACATTTCATGGAATTTTAGTATCTTACACATTTCATGGAATTTTATTTAGTATCTTACACATTTCATGGAATTTTAGTATCTTACACATTTCATGGAATTTTAGTATCTTATACATTTCATGGAATTTTAGTATCTTACACATCTCATGGAATTTCAGTATCTTACACCTTTCATGGAATTTTAGTATCTTACACATTTCACGAAATTTTAGTATCTTACACATTTCATGGAATTTTAGTATCTTACACATTTCATGGAATTTTAATATCTTACACCTTTCATGGAATTTTATTATCTTATACATTTCATGGAATTTTAGTATCTTATACATTTCATGGAATTTTAGTATCTTACACATCTCATGGAATTTTAGTATCTTACACATTTCACGAAATTTTAGTATCTTACACATTTCATGGAATTTTAGTATCTTACACCTTTCATGGAATTTTAGTATCTTACACCTGTCATGGAATTTTAGTATCTTACACATTTCATGGAATTTTAGTATCTTACACATTTCATGGAATTTTAGTATCTTACACATTTCATAGAATTTTAGTATCTTACACATTTCATGGAATTTTAGTATCTTACACATTTCATGGAATTTTAGTATCTTACACCTGTCATGGAATTTTAGTATCTTACACATTTCATGGAATTTTAGTATCTTATACATTTCAGGGAATTTTAGTATCTTACACCTTTCATAGAATTTTAGTATCTTACACCTTTCATGGAATTTTAGTATCTTACACATTTCATAGAATTTTAGTATCTTACACCTGTCATGGAATTTTAGTATCTTACACCTTTAGTGGAATTTTAGTATCTTACACATTTCATAGAATTTTAGTATCTTACACATTTCATAGAATTTTAGTATCTTACACATTTCATGGAATTTTAGTATCTTACACCTTTCATAGAATTTTAGTATCTTACACATTTCATAGAATTTTAGTATCTTATACATTTCATAGAATTTTAGTATCTTACACCTGTCATGGAATTTTAGTATCTTACACCTTTAGTGGAATTTTAGTATCTTACACATTTAGTGGAATTTTAGTATCTTACACATTTCATAGAATTTTAGTATCTTACACATTTCATGGAATTTTAGTATCTTACACATTTCATAGAATTTTAGTATCTTACACATTTCATGGAATTTTAGTATCTTACACATTTCATAGAATTTTAGTATCTTACACCTGTCATGGAATTTTAGTACCTTACACCTTTAGTGGAATTTTAGTATCTTACACATTTCATAGAATTTTAGTATCTTACACATTTCATAGAATTTTAGTATCTTACACATTTCATGGAATTTTAGTATCTTACACCTTTCATAGAATTTTAGTATCTTACACATTTCATAGAATTTTAGTATCTTATACATTTCATAGAATTTTAGTATCTTACACCTGTCATGGAATTTTAGTATCTTACACCTTTAGTGGAATTTTAGTATCTTACACATTTCATGGAATTTTAGTATCTTACACCTTTCATGGAATTTTAGTATCTTACACCTTTCATGGAACTTTAATATTATTACACCTTTCACAGAATTTTAATATCCTACTCCTTTCATGCAATTTTAGTATCTTACACCTTTAATTGAATTTTAATATCTTACACCTTTCATGGAATTTTAATACATTTACCTTTCATTGTTTATCATTTAGCAATATATATTTATTTTGAAAGCTATATATTTCTTTACCATCCATATATATTAATATTTTTTATATATTAATATTTTTACTTTTAATCGGCACCATACAGCCAGTGTTGTGCTGACATGCCATCTGACACTATAACTAAAACTACTACCTCAAAGGATGTGAGATAAATGAGCGACATTGGATAAGGCTGTAGTGTTTGCCAAAACTTCTCACCTTGGGTATACAAATATCTCAAATGATACAATTTAATCAAACCGATTCAAAACGAAAATTTTCCCCCACATTTGGTATTTGCCTTACATAGGTAAGCCATTGACAATGTATACACTGTACCTATGTCAAGAAGAAATCGTTTTATTTACTGTATATCTATTACTGCTTATTATGGCCTGGGTTGGTAAGACATTCCTACTGCTACAAGTATTGATGACAAATTGATACAAAGCATACTTGCTGGACATATGCATCCCCTAAGACCAGACATGTCCATTAACACATGGTTTTGGATACTGAAAACATTTACATGGACCAAATTAGCTAAGCTATTTACATGTGTAAATATGCAAACCTTAATCTTGACCTGACATTGATAGAAATACAGTGTTGCTGAGTGTTTGAAGTTTCATCCCATTGTCTCAGGTTTTTTATTTTGTTTAGCAGAAAATTATAACTAAATGGTACTCAGTGACCAGGACTTTGAAAATAGTATTGGTTTTAATTATATGGTATGCAAGATATGTCCCAATAATATACTACATTGAAAATAGTATTGATATTTATTATTTGGTATGCAAGATATGTCCTGATAATATACTACAATGAAAATAGTATTGATATTTATTATTTAGTATGCAAGATATATCCTGATAATATACTACATTGAAAATAGTATTGGTATTTATTATTTGGTATACAAGATATGTCCTGATAATATACTACATTGACAATAGTATTGGTATTTATTATTTGGTATACAAGATATGTCCTGATAATATACTACATTGAAAATAGTATTGGTATTTATTATTTGGTATACAAGATATGTCCTGATAATATACTAAATTGAAAATAGTATTGGTATTTATTATTTAGTATGCAAGATATGTCCTGATAATATACTACATTGAAAATAGTATTGGTATTTATTATTTAGTATGCAAGATATGTCCTGATAATATACTACATTGACAATAGTATTGGTATTTATTATATGGTATGCAAGATATGTCCCAATAATATACTACATTGAAAATAGTATTGGTATTTATTATTTAGTATGCAAGATATGTCCTGATAATATACTACATTGAAAATAGTACTGGTATTTATTATTTGGTATACAAGATATGTCCTGATAATATACTACATTGATAATAGTAATGGTATTTATTATTTGGTATACAAGATATGTCCTGATAATATACTACATTGATAATAGTAATGGTATTTATTATTTGGTATACAAGATATGTCCTGATAATATACTACATTGAAAACAGTATTGATATTTATTATTTGGTATACAAGATATGTCCTGATAATATACTACATTGAAAACAGTAATGGTATTTATTATTTGGTATACAAGATATGTCCTGATAATATACTACATTGAAAATAGTATTGATATTTATTATTTGGTATACAAGATATGTCCTGATAATATACTACATTGAAAATAGTATTGGTATTTATTATTTGGAATGCAAGATATGTCCTGATAATATACTACACTGACAACAGTATTGATATTTATTATTTGGTATACAAGATATGTCCTGATAATATACTACATTGACAATAGTAATGGTATTTATTATTTGGTATACAAGATATGCCCTGATAATATACTACATTGATAATAGTAATGGTATTTATTATTTGGTATACAAGATATGTCCTGATAATATACATTGAAAACAGTATTGATATTTATTATTTGGTATGCAAGATATGTCCTGATAATATACTACATTGAAAACAGTATTGATATTTATTATTTGGTATACAAGATATGTCCTGATAATATACTACATTGAAAATAGTAATGGTATTTATTATTTGGTATACAAGATATGTCCTGATAATATACTACATTGAAAATAGTATTGATATTTATTATTTGGTATACAAGATATGTCCTGATAATATACTACATTGAAAATAGTATTGGTATTTATTATTTGGAATGCAAGATATGTCCTGATAATATACTACATTGAAAATAGTAATGGTATTTATTATTTAGTATGCAAGATATGTCCTGATAATATACTACATTGACAATAGTATTGATATTTATTATTTGGTATACAAGATATGTCCTGATAATATACTACATTGAAAATAGTATTGGTATTTATTATTTAGTATGCAAGATATGTCTCAATAATATACTACATTGAAAACAGTATTGATATTTATTATTTGGTATACAAGATATGTCCTGATAATATACTACATTGATAAAAGTATTGGTATTTATTATTTAGTATGCAAGATATGTCCTGATAATATACTACATTGATAATAGTATTGGTATTTATTATTTAGTATGCAAGATAAGTCCTGATAATATACTACATTGATAATAGTATTGGTATTTATTATTTGGTATGCAAAATAAGTTTTGATAATATACTACATTGAAAATAGTATTGATATTTATTATATGGTATGCAAGATATGTCCTGATAATATACTACATTGAAAATAGTTTTGGTATTTATTATTTAGTATGCAAGATATGTCTCAATAATATACTACATTGACAATAGTAATGGTATTTATTATTTGGTATGCAAGATATGTCCTGATAATATACTACATTGAAAATAGTACTGGTATTTATTATTTGGTATACAAGATATGTCCTGATAATATACTACATTGATAATAGTACTGGTATTTATTATTTGGTATACAAGATATGTCCTGATAATATACTACATTGAAAATAGTATTGATATTTATTATTTGGTATGCAAGATATGTCCTGATAATATACTACATTGAAAATAGTATTGATATTTATTATTTGGTATACAAGATATGTCCTGATAATATACTACATTGAAAATAGTAATGGTATTTATTATTTGGTATACAAGATTTGTCCTGATAATATACTACATTGAAAATAGTATTGATATTTATTATTTGGAATGCAAGATATGTCCTGATAATATACTACATTGACAATAGTATTGATGTTTATTATTTGGTATACAAGATATGTCCTGATAATATACTACATTGAAAATAGTATTGATATTTATTATTTGGTACACAAGATATGTCCTGATAATATACTACATTGACAATAGTATTGATATTTATTATATGGTATGCAAGATATGTCCTGATAATATACTACATTGACAATAGTATTGATATTTATTATTTGGTATACAAGATATGTCCTGATAATATACTACATTGACAATAGTATTGATATTTATTATATGGCATACAAGATATGACCTGATAATATACTACATTGATAATAGTATTGGTATTTATTATTTAGTATGCAAGATATGTCCCAATAATATACTACATTGATAATAGTATTGGCATTTATTATTTGGTATGCAAGATATGTCCTGATAATATACTACATTGACAATAGTTTTGATATTTATTATTTGGAATGCAAGATATGTCCTGATAATATACTGCATTGACAATAGTATTGGTATTTATTATTTGGTATGCAAGATATGTCCTGATAATCTACTATATTGATTATAGTAATGGTATTTATTAGAGCTGTACCGATTAATCTCCCGTACTCATAATCGGGCCGATTATTAGAACAATCAGTATAATAGGCATCGACAGAAATAATCGGTGACGATGTAAATTTAAAAATAAAAAAAAATTTCCAAAATATAAATTCAGTCACAACATTCATCTTGACATAGCTTTGAATTTTAAATCGGAATTAAATACAGTCCTACCCGTTTGTATTGACATCACTTACATCGACAAGCTGCCTATGTCGACAAAAAAACAAAGTCCCAGTCCCTTGGTCTAATATTAACACCAAATTGTCATGCTTATATCGATGTCGAGATAAAAGGTAAACGTACATGTCGACAGAAGGCCTTGGTCCCAGCTTGAACAAATCCTTTGTTTTCTAATCATTTATGCCGACAAGCTGCCAGTTCCAACCCATACTTTGTTCAACAATTAGTTGATCTTGCCGCCAAGCTTTAATGTCGCGGTCAGATAAAAAAAAAAAAAAAACACAAAAAAAACAACAGCTCATAAAGCTAGCCTCTCGCGGCAACTTAAACGAAGTGAAATCTTATCAATTCTAGCATTTTCCAAAAAATGCACAGAGGTATAGCTATGATTTTAAACTAGTTGTTCAAGAGTACCACCAGTAAACGTTGCAGTCCCCTACAAGAAGCAAATTGGGCCTACCTGCAATGGCTATATTTCCATACAAGTAGAAACAGCGATTGCCATCGAGTTTAATTTCCAGACTTCTTTACAGCACTGACATGTAGCTCTTTGCTTGTCCATTAGAGTGAAAGTGAATTGTCATGTCAAGGTAAGGTCGTATTCCAAGCACAAAATTAAGCATCATACATAGTGTTCCACGCGAAATGTCAGTTCTAGCAACTTCTAACACTGTTGAATTTTATTACAATATTCGCCAATTAGCCGTTTAACCCTTCTTGTTAAAATTTGCAAATAGCATTTTGTCTAACTCTCAACATGTCTTGATTTTGAGGTCACAAGCACTACTTAGATTGCTACACTTTGAAATGAAAACAATAATGAAGGCGATAGCTATTCATTTTATGTACTCTTCTTATACACAAGTACATCAATGGGTCATTCTGCCTCTGAAATCAGTCATATCACACATTTTCTCACCACTCTGCAGCTAGTCAAGTCTTTGATCTTGCCGCCTATCTTGTGGGTCATGTTCTTCTGATGTACTCTTATAAAGACAACATGTACATCTGTGAGTCTTTCAGCCACTGAATTTTCTGATTGTAAACAGCTAAAATAATCAATTGATCAACACATTATCCCCACTCAACAAGTGGTCGAAGCAGGACTAGTTAGCCCTTAAATTTGCCGTCCAGCAAATTGATGCATACAAAGAACTCCTGTATACATTATTGTCTGAATCCCAGATATAAAAAAGCGTCCAAATACGCGTGATTATGCTTTTGCGAGACCATTGAAATTGATCGGTGATTAAAACAATTTTATTTTGCTGTGAAAGTTTCGTTTTTAACTTTATTTACATTTACGATGGCTACAATAGCAGTGTTAAACGCAAATTAAATTTACAGTCTCTGGAAACTAAATGTCTGGCTGTTAAGGAAATTGAGGGCTGAACATCTCGCAAAAAGGTCTGAAATTTTTTTGCTTAAACATAACACCAGTTCAGGAAGGATGAAAGCTGCTGAGTCTATAAAGAAAGACTACGTTGAAGGTAACTGCTCCCCAAAGGGTGAAGCAAAAGATTGCTACATTTGAAGACGTGGAGGAATCAACAAAATGGTTCAATGAAACATTTGCAAAAAAAAACAGCGTGGAGAACTTCGCTGCAACAAGTGGTTGGTTCAGTCGCTTTAATGTTCATCATATCATCCGATACAAAAGTATTTGTGGAGAATACATGTACTGTTGACAGCTTTTCATTTCCGTGTGAATAGCACCATCCCCCTGGTAGCCTCAATAAGATGGGAAGAGACTGACCAAAATCAAGGCCAATATAATACATGTACATAAAGCATGTAAATAACAGCTATCCAACCATGTGCTAATGCCGACAGTAAATATCGTACTGTTTTTCGTATCAGGATGTGATCGGTGCAAAATTTTATTCTGGATTTTATTACACAAAGGTAACCAGAATGTAATTTGTCAATATACAAGTGTATTTCACACTGATTCTCTCTTCATGTACTCAAAATTTACATTTGTTCTCGAAGTGTGAATGCTACTCACTGACGATGGGTCTTTGCAGACGAATATTAACTTTTCTCTTTTAAATCAATGATAGTACTTTATAACAGTTTAATAACTGTTGGGTCACCGAAAGTTATTTTTTTAACTTGCCTATGTCTTAGGACACGGAAAAAATTATTGTTTCATGTCCCAAGATTTACATCCGCTACAGTAGTTGACAAAAAGACCTAAAAACGGTAAAGTTTAGACATTGGCCCGCGGATAAGCCAACTGCCCCACACCACCACCACCACCACCATTCCAGGTCTTTTTTTTCTCCTAAATTATTCAGTTTATACGCGAGTATATAAACTGTAATAATTAAATAATCGGTCTCATAATCGGTATCGGCAATTTTAATAATCGGCTATACGCGGTATCGGCATAATCTGCAAAAAGTGACATCGGTACAGCTCTAGTATATATTATATGGTATGCAAGATATGTCCTGATAATAGTATTGGTATTTATTATTTGGTATAGAAGATATGTCCTGATAATAGTATTGGTATTTATTATTTGGTATGCAAGATATGTCCTGATAATAGTATTGGTATTTATTATTTGGTATGCAAGATATGTCCTGATAATATACTACATCTGAACAAACTTTATCTTAAAAGATCAAAATACTCCGCTCTCAAATTTTCAAGCTAAAACCAGATCTCATGTACCCCTGAACTTCAGTCTATGTATCTTGATCAGAAAGCTAAAACCAGATCTCATTTACCCCTGAACTTCAGTCTATGTATCTTGATCAGAAAGCTAAAACCGGATCTCATGTACCCCTGAACTTCAGTCTATGTATCTTGATCAGAAAGCTAAAACCAGATCTCATGTACCCCTGAACTTCAGTCTATTTATCTTGATCAGAAAGCTAAAGCCAGATCTCATGTACCCCTGAACTTCAGTCTATTTATCTTGATCAGAAAGCTAAAACCAGATCTCATGTACCCCTGAACTTCAGTCTATGTATCTTGATCAGAAAGCTAAAACCAGATCTCATGTACCCTGAACTTCAGTCTATGTATCTTGATCTGAAAGCTAAAACCAGATCTCATGTACCCCTGAACTTCAGTCTATGTATCTTGATCAGAAAGCTAAAGCCAGATCTCATGTACCCCTGAACTTCAGTCTATGTATCTTGATCAGAAAGAGATACTCACAAGGCTTTATCACATTAACCCCTGGAGGTTTACGCTATTTTTGCATGAAATGTAAGCAGGAAACACATTTTGGTGACTATTTCTGAATACATCCTAATACATTAACTTCCAAGCAATTTTCCATTAGCCCAATACCTAGTTGTGCTACAAAATGTTTTCCATTGCTTAGTTTGCTGGTACATGAGCAGAAGGTGAAAAGTTGGAGTTATTTTTTTTTCTTTCTCTTTTTTGTTGTTGTTGTTGCTTAACGGACCCATATTTCACACGGAGAAGACTCTTGAATCAAAATGTCCACTTTATCCCACTTTTTGCACAGGTTCACCAGTTTTTGTGCACTTCAGACCAGTCTGCCTTAGATCTGGACACAAAATCAGATTCCTACCATGGGTGAATTTTAGGTCGAAAAAAACAGATCAAAAAACTTTTTTGTCCCCTGTATTTTATAGTGCAACTAAAATGTCCAGATTATTTGGTATCTTTGTAGAGCCAAATCTGTCTGCCTTTCTATAATACCACCCACTTTAGTGTATCATTCATGACCTCAATGCTACAGACCATGGAAGTAGGCTACTACCTCATGCCCCGTAAACTCTGCACTAGGGTTAATGTGTTAAATAAATAACTGGCTAAACTGACAGAATGGAGTCTGCATGTTTGCAGTCAGATGTTATATTATCATAAACAAAGACATGAAAATGGCTAATCTGTAATTTAAAAAAAATGAATGATTTTTCAGCTCATATTCACCAAAGAATACCCTGTTGATAATTTAATTTAATATAATTTATGTAAAGAATTGAAGAAATCATACATACAATCCCTAGACATGCCAACAGCAAGACATTTCTTAAATCTGCAGTACTGACATCGGTTTCTATTAAGTCTAATGACCATACATTTTCCATCCCGAAGACATCTGTATTCAATTTGTTTTTGTATACTTCGCCTGAAGAAACCCTGGAAAATAAAAGCAAAAACACTTATTCACCTTAAAAATGTGTCAGCTTCAACTGTCCTAATACATGAAACTATACACTGCAAATCTAATAAAAGTGGTTTATGCTGTGTTTAAAATGATCAGCATATATATATATATATATATATATATATATATATATATATATACACACACACACACACACACACACACACACGGTCTTTAGAGAGAAAGAGTGAGTTATGACTCTAGGTCAAAAAACTATGTACATAACAGAAAAAAGGTGAAACCAACAGTTTCATTAAAAAAAAAGACAAAAGACAAAATTTATTTCTCAAAGCTACAAAGTGAAAATTTAAAAACATTGTGTATTTTGAATTAAATCCCAAATAATCTTAAAGGTTCTTTCATGTGTAAAAAAGTATTGAATGTTCCGAGTGAATTCAAACAGTCTTGAATATGCTCATGTACCAATAGTTTTAAATATATTTATGTACTACAATGATACATGTCTTTGAACGACAAACATGTCCTCAATAATCACAAAGTAGTTTCTTTGTCCAAAAAGTCCATGAGCACTTTGTAATTCTAATGAATAATTTGAATAATTCCTCTCAAATTATATCTGAACACAACAGTAAATGAATCCACAGACTGTATTTAAGATAGGAATGAAGACTTTTGTTTTAAAAGGCTTGATATACATCTATATTTGACCCAGGTCACAACAGCATTTTCTGAAACACTAAATTAATGTAAAATTGCAAAATTATGTCAGCATCTCTGCTTCCAGGACATACCAATCTTCTTGTAATCAAGGTTAAACCTTGAACTAAATTGTAAAAGTCAGGTAGGCCAAAACTCTGCCCTCAATAATGGGCAAAGGTCAAACACACAATATAAATTAAATTTAATTCACACACACACACACACACACACACACACACACACATTATCCTTCATTATATTAAACTGTGGCAGCTCAGTAGTATGCCATCCTCACAGCCATAAAGGTGAAGGTTAAGTTATAGCCCAGTATGGTTGGATCAGTCACCAGTATGTAAAACTACCACTAGCTCACAGGTTAAATGTTAGATAATTTCAAGGTAGACTTGTGCACAAAACATAAGCTGGCAGTCCATCTGACCAGTTGGTATTTTTTAGGTATACCTAGCAAATTTAATTCAAAAACTGCATGTTTCATCATAATACAAGAAATAATAGAAACCATGCCCCAAAAAAATAAACAAATGTAAATTATTTGAGGGCATATCATATCAATCTGTTATGTTGGGTGAGTTGAGATGGTGGATAAGTCACTTAAAGTCCTGCAACTCTAGTTATCAGAAAACTGATAGCACGCTTCTTCTAATTCCCAATGTCAACATGTGGAGGCATTTGGATGCCTGGATGTTTGTTAGACCTAATCCTGTCTCATCCAGCCAGTACAATGTGTGAGAAAGGCTTCTCTTAAATGAAGCAAATGAGGTCAGTATACTTTGAAGCAAATGAGGTCAGTATACATTGAAGCAAATGAGGTCAGTATACATAAATAAAATGCATGCTAAGACAACTCCTCAGCTTGATTGTGCGATGTGGATGTATCTGGTATATTTCTAGCAATACACTTTTGTAATTAGCTAGCTGTACTTTGGATGGCATAGCATCCTTTCATGGACAGCTGTGCTATGGATGGCATAGCATCCTTTTATGGACAGCTGTACTTTGGATGGCATAGCATTCTTTTGTGGACAGCTGTACTTTGGATGGAATAGCATCCTTTTGTGGACAGCTGTACTTTGGATGGAATAGCATCATTTCATGGACAGCTGTACTTTGGATGGCATAGCATCCTTTCATATACAGCTGTACTTTAGATGGCATATAATCCTTTCATGGGCAGCTGTACTTTGGATGGCATAGCATCATCTCTAGATGCTTGATCTAGTTCTGATGATGTGCTGTAATTGATTTTTCTCATTCTTATACTAGTTAAATGTGCTGTTTCTGGATGAGGCACTCTCAATAAACTATGGCCATGTTATGCTGAATTGAAATGAATAAAACCGAATACAATTTGATATAAATATCTTTGATTTTTTTTATTTGCACATTTCTCATCATGTAAGTAAATCTAAAAAGGGCTGATATTCATGTCTACATGCACTTAAGACCTTTTTTTGTACATTTTGTATAATGACAGTTAAGACCTGTTTTGTACATTTTGTATAATGACAGTTAAGACCTGATCTTTTGGACATTTTGTATAATGACAGTTAAGACCTGTTTTTTTGTACATTTTGTATAATGACAGTTAAGACCTGTTTTGTACATTTTGTATAATGACAGTTAAGACCTGTTTATTGTACATTTTGTATAATGACAGTTAAGACCTGTTTTTTGTACATTTTGTATAATGGCAGTTAAGACCTGTTTTTTGTACATTTTGTATAATGACAGTTAAGACCTGTTTTTTGTACATTTTGTATAATGACAGTTAAGACCAGTATGTTATACATTTTATAAAACAACAGTTAAGACCTGTTTTTTTGGACATTTTGTATAATGACACTTAAGACCTGTTTTTGTACATTTTGTATAATGACAGTTAAGACCTGTTTTTGTACATTTTGTATAATGACAGTTAAGACCTGTTTTGTACATTTTGTATAATGACAGTTAAGACCTGTTTATTGTACATTTTGTATAATGACAGTTAAGACCTGTTTATTGTACATTTTGTATAATGACAGTTAAGACCTGTTTTTTGTACATTTTGTATAATGGCAGTTAAGACCTGTTTATTGTACATTTTGTATAATGACAGTTAAGACCTGTTTTTTGTACATTTTGTATAATGACAGTTAAGACCTGTTTTGTACATTTTGTATAATGACAGTTAAGACTTGTTTATTGTACATTTTGTATAATGACAGTTAAGACCTGTTTTTTGTACATTTTGTATAATGGCAGTTAAGACCTGTTTTTTGTACATTTTGTATAATGACAGTTAAGACCTGTTTTTGTACATTTTGTATAATGACACTTAAGACCTGTTTTTGTACATTTTGTATAATGACAGTTAAGACAAGTATGCTGTACATTTTGTGAAACGACAGTTAAGACAACTATCTACAGTACTTGGCCACATCCCACTAATTACATATATTTAGTTTGGGATTTTAAAATGTCACAATAACTGCAACTAATGTGAATCTGACTTCTAAGGGCCAAAAACAATGACGACATGTCTCTTGCTGGTGGTATCATATAAGCAACATTACAACAAAATGAATGATGGTATCATACTGGCAACATTACAACAAAATGAATGATGGTATAATACTGGCAACATTACAACAAAATTAATGATGGTATCATACTGGCAACATTACAACAAAATGAATGATGGTATCATACTGGCAACATTAAAACAAAATGAAAAATGAATGATGGTATCATACTGGCAACTTTACAACCAAATGAATGATGGTATCATACTGGCAACATTACAAGAAAAAGAAAGATGGTTTTAAACTGGCAACATTACAAAAACAAAATTAATGATGGTATCATACTGGCAACATTACAAGAAAATGAATGATGGTTTCATACTGGCAACATTACAAAAACAAAATTAATGATGGTATCATACTGGCAACATTTTAACAGAAAAGAAATTTTCTCTGACTTATCATACACACTGACCTTTCCCTCCAGGATCTATTCTTATTGCATTAAATGCAAGTCATCCACAAAGTTTGATCAAAGAACGTACTAACAAAACACCATACTGCAAATTCTAGTTTTAGCACTATGATCTTTGACCCCCTCCAATCAACAGGCCTCTTCTGTACCATACTGCAAACTCTCAACAAACATTGGTCAAGTATATAGTCTACAACTAAAGTTATTATGCAAAACAAAAGATTTCTTCTTTCAATTTGTGACATTTTCTTCTTAATTTTTTACCCCCAAATTGACAGGTTTCATTCCCACTCAATGTGACAATCATACTCAAAGTTTGATTCCGGTCTGTTATGAAGAACTAATGTTGTTGTGCAGAAATAATTGTTCTTCTATCAGACAATGTGACCTTGAACTTTTGACCCCAATATAGTCTTCTTCCTCCCCAAAGTAAAAGCTAACCCCAAAGTTTTGTCCAGGCCTGTGACCTAGAACTGATGTCATAATGCAGAAACCACTTTTCTTCTTTCAGTCATAGTGATGCTCATCTTTGATCTTTTGACCCCAATATGGTTGAGCTTCTGTCACGATTTATCCCAACCCACTTGTACATGTATAAAAGGTAATTCTGACCGACATGTTTGAAGTGTAAAATTGGCCAAGGTAAAGCTAATTCCCTTACATAAGATGGTCTTAATTGGGTCGAGAGAGCAGAAACGCGACAAAGGGTGGTTAAAAATGTCACGTAGGTGTGAAGCTTATGACCACATCAAAGGTAGCGTGGCCGACGAGTAGGTGGATGTTAGTTACAGTTTCTCCGAGACAGACAGGTAGATTTGAATTGACCGTTCGATGATTGGACAGGGTCCAAGCGCAACCCAATCAGAATGCAAGATGGGTGGGCCCTTGTTTTAAACCAAGAATAATATCTTATGTCGATAGAAATTAAATTAGTTCCTTCTAATTCACTGGAAGTGTTTTCCACTAAGGAACTGGTACTCCGTTTGCCAGCCGTGAATTGGCGCGTAAATCTTAAATTCTGGGAATCTAAGAGATATACAGCTTCAAGGTCAGTGAAATAGTGTTCGATCTCTGTTTTATATGACTGCAATTTTAACTGAAGGATTGTTGTATATATATATATTTTATATTTATGTTTATATATATATATACATCTGCGTGTATATACTGATATGACGCAGTGTATGGATGTCTGCGGAATTATTTTCTGATACCGTTTTATTGCGCCATTGTGTAAATTGAGAGAAGCATGTGTGGTAATTTCGATGTGTGCGCATGCGTGACCAAAACCGTACCGCCATAGCTGAGATGGTTAACCCTTAAAGTGCTGCATTGTTTTGCAGTAAAAGGTCCCTCAGTGCTGAATTGTTTCAGGGAAGAAAAGAAGAATACTGCACAGTCTTTAAATTGCATGTATTTCATTAAATATACACTATTGATAGACAACCCCTATATAATGATGGTATGTGTCTATACTTTAAGATTAGCATCAAGACACATGTATAGGTTTAACATATTTGCAGGTACAGGTGTAAATACAGGTAAACTGACAAGTTACAATTGTATTTCATCAGTATTTTTGTTTGTTTTTGATGGAAAAGTTCAAATATATCTACGAAATGTTATATTCTTTAGTAGTCCAACCATGCACATGTTATGTCTGTCACAATGTTATATATAAATTGTGAAAATCACCGGTAAAAGCAGGGTGAAAGTTTTGAAAAATCCACTCCATGAATGTCAGATGTATGTTTAAACCCACCAGTCAGCAATTAATGTTCATGAAAAACTATCACCTGTTATTTATTATAATATCATCAAACTGAGGTCCATATCTGGTGATTAAACCTCAGTAACGGCTTTATTTTTGTTCAATCATTGGGCTGATTTTGTGTGAAGAGTCACCTTAATTGTTCTCATTGTCTGACAGGTGTAAATTGCTTGGAATAGCTTGAAATCTATCCCATACTTTTTTTTTTTTGCTGAAGTATGCGGTTGATATCACATCATCAATAGCCCATTAGGAATCGAGAACAGACATATGTACCAAACCCATTGTTTTAATCGATGCGAAAACGTTTTAGATGCTCAGGTAAGACAGGCCGCCATTTCTTCATGCGACTTTTTTTGTTCAAGTCTGCCCCATGAACTCTCTGATCTGCATTATGATTTGTTTGATCTACTATCAGATGAAATAGCTCGTCATCTAAGAAAAAGTCTTCAATAGTCCGTAGGTTCATTTTTCACCATCTCAACATTTAATTTTGAATTACCAGTGAATGGGGGTTGACAGGCGCGCCATCTTTTCACGTCAAGCGAGCATGTACATCCGACTCCAGTTCCACGTAAATTACTGGCTCAAAATCATTCATGTGTATTTCCATCAATACCTCGCTTGCTCCAATAATGTCATTTTTCTCAAATTATTCAAAATCACTATTAGCATCACTATCAGAAGCGAATATTTGTTGCAAGAAATCACCGTCGTCTTCAATGTCGGCCATTTTAGCTTTGCACAAGTACCATGTGTTTAGAAGCGAGCATTTGTAAAATTACATCGTTAATAATATAGTAAAGTACTGCAGAATGCTCGTTCTGGGCCTTTTTAAACCAATCAAATATAGTTTTACAGGCATTTATGGCAAGATGAAGATACAGAATGCGATCAGTGTTGCTCACCTCTAACGTGACTATAGTCGCGACACGCACTACGGGACCACAAACAACAGCGCGACTATAGTCGCGACACGCACTTTAAGGGTTAACTATTGATTTAGTGTGAGGTAAGATTTTATGACCCCTATGCTAACGCCTTGTGGTTTTTCACAGGAAGCTTTAGGTGACAGACTTGAGAAGTTTTGTCATAGTCTCGGATTGAGAGACGGAAGGAAGGACAAGTAGAAGGAGCTACGAGGAGAGAAGGAAATTATAAGTTGGAGTAGATAGACAGGAGGAACGTGGAACGGAAGTGGAGAAGACAGGAGGGACAAAGAGTCAAAGGAGGAAAGGAAAGGAGGAGAAAGACGGAAGGAAGCATGTAACAGAAAAATTACATGAGTAGATCACAAGGACAGGGGAAATTATACTCACACTAAGGAATCACGTGATGAACTAGGCCATCACTTGATCAAGGAAGAGACGAGTGATTGATATTTATCGTATAAAGTTCACATTTTATTAAATTGTTATTAATTGAATTGTATCTTCGTGTTTATTTATAATGTAACCGGCCCCTGCGAAAAAAAAGTTCATGACTTCATGAATAATCATGAACTATTCATGAAGGTTCATGAACTAAGTTCATGAATACTTCAAGAACTTTGATGAAACACAATTTTGAAGTTCATGAACACAATGATGAATTTTTATGAACCATTATAACTAAGTTATGTGAGTTCTTTGTTCAAGAACAATTCAAGAAATTTAATGAACAACTTTGATAATGTATTGAAACTGTTTAGGACAATTGTCAATACCATTATATTCCTGAAAATACACCATACACTTCTTTACAAGATTTGTTTCATAAATTAAACATTAACAAAATTAAACTTGAGATTTTTATTCTGATACTCTGAGGTAGTTTTAAATTACAAGATTTTTCAAATACCTTCTGTTGAGTCAATTAACAAAACATACATAGTACATGTATCTTTGCGCATTCAAAGCGTTTTCTTCCATTGCCGTTATTAACAATTGCATACTCATTCGACTTCCGGGTCCAAGACTCGTTGCCATCTTGCCTCCAACTGATTAAATGTGTAAAACAACGGTTATCCTGATTGGATGCTAGCGAAAAAAGACGCGATTTGGTTGGTTAATAAAAGCGCGCGGTTTCAGCAGCTGAGTCTTCTTGAACTCGCAGAATCAAAAGAGCGTGTGAACGAAGAGCATCGAACATCTTACTGAAGGATTACAATAAGAAAAACCCCAAACAAAACATGTGGACTCTCGTCGAATGGACAGGGGAGAATCTGTTCAGTATCATCTCTTTGAAGTCTATAGAAGCCCCTAGAAGAGATTACGAAGACTACAAAGAGAATAACTTGGTACATGCAAGGTTTGGCGGGAAAGTGTATCCTGCTAGAATCATCCAAAAGTCCAGTGAGTAGATTTGGTTATGTTCTACGGGTATTTTATTGTTCTGTGTTACATCCAAACTCAGAGAGATTTTCGGTTTCGCAAAATAACTGTTGCTCTAATCCGATCTTTTGGATTTGTAAATAATTCAATTTTTTTTTAAAGCCTTGTTGATGTATCAAATTGTTTACAACTGGAAGTAGTACCCCACATGTAGCGTCAAAACGTTTGCAATAGGCTTTTAAAACAATATCACGAGTCAGACGTTTTATCAATAAAATGCGACTAAAATTTGTGACAACACGAAATGAACCGGTTTTTTGGGTAATATAAATAAGAATTGTTATTTTAAAAAAAATTGTATGCATAGTGTCCACAAAGCTATTTCGTGTTAACAACAAATTTGTTCCATTCTATGGCTGAAACCTAACTCCTGTTACGATACTTGCCGCTAATAAGCTACAATTGAAAGGTAATATTGCTGAAACCAGTGACTAAATTCTCTTAAGTTCATGATTAAGTTGATATAGATTTTTATATTATATTTTATGGGATGAAATAATTTCAAGTTTGATCACAATTGTACAGTGAAAATAACAACATGAACTGAACAAACTGAATCCCTTGTCCCGTAAATTTGTTTGAAAATCTTCAAAGGAAACTCCTTTGAATGAATCATAATGAAACATTTAAATTATCAGGAATTTGGCTCCTGGCTTGCATTAATATGGTCAACCTAACTATTTTACTAGTGGACAGGAACTTCAGTGAGGAATAATGATATATCTTCAAGCATTTTATCGGTTGATCTTTGGAACAATTTTTTTGTGTTTCTTTTTCTTATTTTCATATACTCAGAATATGGTGATGGTGCCGGGCATGTTATGGTTGTGTCTTAGCCCATCCAATAACATTTCGATTTCTTGTTGAAAGACAATTGCAGATGGCATTGACTGAAGCCTGTTGATTTGGGGTCAAAACGTTAACGGCATTGAATCAGGAGATTTTTAAAAAATAAAATAACTTTACATAAAAAGTCTTAAATCCACACAAAACTAGTTTCAGCTTGGGGAATGACTTCTAAATTAGCCATAAATTTTAGGTATTATATATGTTTAGCATGCTAATGATATTATGCCTTTCAAGATTTATAAGATTTCAAGATTTATAATTCAAATGCAGACATTATGAATCTTTTCTGAAAAACTATTTAATTATGACGGAATTTTTGAGTTTGTGCTAATACACAATATTTTTTTCGCAGGTCGGACAGAAAACTGAAAGAACTGGAGGACGAAGTAGGACAATTGAGAAAGAAAGTGAGAAAGCTGGAAGATTGAATTTCCAAGATTGAACAATCTTCAAGTAATGACAAAGAGTCTAGTGACCCTAACAAAGAACCCAATGAGTTGGAATGTTTGAAGTCTGAGGTAGACAATTTACAATCATCGAGTGAAATGAAAATAATCAAGGTGTTGGCCTTGAAGGCATTTTCTACGAATGAGTTGGTTAACATGTCACTTTCTGGCAAAAAGTCAATCAAGTCTGGTGACACCGCAAGACCTCCTGAATCAGACAAAGCTTGCCATGCTAGAACAGGTGTTTCGTTATAAATGTCCAATTAGTTCTAGGAAAACATTTGTAGAAAAATTCCAGAACATTCAGAAAGTGCTCAGAAGGGAATCCAAAAAAGGAGAATAAACTGCTGGTTTAGATGTTCTTTGTTAATCTTGGTAGAATAAATGCTTTTCAAACTAACTCGTGCATTTTTGGCTATTTGAAACCCTAAGAGCCACCCGGAAGAGATTATTATCATTCTGATTAAACCTTCATTTGTCAATATTTCAGGAACTATTCAGGAACATTTTGTGGAATTTAAGTTCATGAACTGGTCATGAACTGTTCAAGAACATTTTGTCAAATTTAAGTTCATGAACTGGTCATGAACTGTTCAAGAACATGTCAAAATTAAGGTCATGAACTGTTCAAGAACATTTTGTCAAATTTAAGTTCATGAACAGTTCATGAACTTGTAGTTTCATGAATTGCCCGTTTTCAGTTCATGCACGTTCATGAATAGTTCATGAACCCGTTGATGAACTTTCATGAACAGTTCATGAACCCAGATCATGAACCGTTCAAGAACGGTTCATCAATTGTTCATGATCGTTTCATAGGGGAGTCGGCATTGCTGACTGGGGGCTCACAGCTATAAATCTACTATCAATAATTTAACATTTTTTTTTTTTTTTAAAAAATTACGGGTCAGGGGAACTTCCTCAAAATTCATTTAAATATTTCAGAAGAACCCCACCCCTAGACTACGGATTGCCACAGTGGGCGCTTCGTCCGGGATTTGAATTAGATATATATTATTTTATGACCTAAAGTTATTTGTAGGATTATTAGTGAACAGTGTGAGATATTTTCCATCCTGTGTATTTTGAACTTTTATGATTTTCTCTTCTTTTGTTGTATATTTGATATTTGCATGCTTTGTAGATCTTTCGTTAATTGCAGTACTTGTGAAGCAGATATCGAACAAATATCTTACCTGAACGAAATTAGTTGCTGTCGGCAGGTAAGTATTTAACTAGAAACTTGTTATATCTGTGCATTGCTATTAAGAGACAAGGTATCACTTTCTATTAGCATAATAATGGCTACTGAAAGGCAAATGATCAAGGAGTACCGTGCCATGGGGTCGGAAGATCTCGGATATGAGGGAGATCACCTGGCAACATTCATTGAAGAACGGATCAAAGAATGGAAGGCGGAAAAAGCAGCGGACAGAGAAACCCAGAGAGAGCTGGAGATGGCAAAGATAGCAGCGGAAAAAGCGTTGGCCAAGGAAGCAGCGGACAGAGAGCTGGTGCTGGCCAGGATATCAGCGGCCACAAAGGAAAGAGAACTCACTCACACTCTTGACATGGAAAGGGTGAGGTTAGAAGCCAGGGCTAACGACCGGGACGACGCCAGTACGAATTCCGGAGGGACCGGATGACCTTTTATCGACCACCGGATGGTCCAGATAAACATGCCACGTTTCAACGATAGGAAGGAGGCTATCGACGATTTTCTCGTGCAGTTTGAGAAACTTGACCACGCTCATTAGGTTCCTGAACAACATTGGGGATTAATGTCTCAGCCTTTTTGCAAGGTGCAGCTCGGGAAGTCTACCACGTCTTAGCTGCAGACAATGCTGACGACTATAATGCGCTCAAGAAGGCCCTTCTTTGCCACTATTGGCTGACCGCCGAGACGTACCGGAAACTTTTTCGGGTCTCGATGAAAAAGGTAACTGAAACCCACTCTCAATTCCACAACCGTGTGCGAGGTTTGTTTGAGAAGTGGATGAAGATGGCTGAAGTCGAACGAACATACGACGGGCTGCGCGAGATTATACTCAAGGAACATGTCCTGAGTACTTACCGTCGCGAATCGACAGTCTTTCTAGCAGAGAAAGAACACCAGTCGCTCGAAGAGATCGCTAGCATCGCGGAGCGATACGAGCAGGCGCACTCGAAGAGTGGAGGTTCCGGGGGTGCAAACTGACCCCGACCCACTGAATCGCGTCGGGTGGTTGAGGTGGAGCTGGCTTCCGTAACCATCAGGGCGACGGGAGGGTCGGAGGAGGATCTACAGGTAGGGATGCCACCCATTGACCTGGACAGGCCTCCTCCACAAAACCGGGACTTGCAGGTCGGCGAGGGCCGCCAACGTGTTTCAACTGCAAGCGCCTGGGGCATTTTGCCAGGGACTGTCCCAAGGGCAGGCAGACCCAGGTGAATGCCGTTGCTAGAAAGGAGTGCGTGCCGGAGGCGAGTTGCAAACCAACAAATCTTGCAGCCGCAACTGTCAACGGAGAAGGTGCCACCATCTTGTATGACACTGGGTGTAGCGTCCCAGCACTTGTCGACAAGAAATACGTCAAGCCTGAGGATTATACAGGGGAGGTAATTGAAGTTCAGTACGCGAACAGCGCACGTGACTCATTCTCAGTGGCTGTCATCGACCTCGATTCACCATATGTGAAGGGGAAAATTGAAGCTGTGTGCTTGGATGGACTATCACATGACGTCATACTGGGATGCCGTTATGTGCTACCCCAGCCGAACCCCGAAACCTGCACACCGATGCCAGTGAGTGCTGTGGAGACCAGGTCCAAGAGCCGACAGCCGAAAGCGAAGCCGATCCAAGTTACAGCGACACCGGTGAGTAATGTTCTTCCAGCCGAGTTGAGGAAGTTGCAACAGGAAGACGTAACTCTGGTGCAGTTGCACAACCACGCTGTAGCAGGAACAGAGAAAGAGAGAGAGAGACCGCCAAAGATTTTGTTGTCGCCACGATAGTCACAGAGGACACCAAAGGCGATAAGGAAAGTACCAACACTGTCCCGAGCTGTCCATTAGCGAGGGCTGAGACACCCTCGGACGTGGAGTGTGACCCCATGTTGACTGCGGTACAGCTAGAAGAGATAGAGACCTTGCTGGCCGGGTATTCCGATGTACTTACGGAAATACCCGGGAGGACGGCACTTGTCGAGTTCGGTTTAAAGCTGATGGATGACCGACCAGTTCAGCGAAAACCCTACCCATTGCCCCACGCAAAACGACAAGTCGTAAGGGAGGAGATCGAACTGATGATTGCACTGGGAGTAATCGAACCTGCCGACTCTCCATACAGCTCTCCAGTAGTCCTAGTGCAGAAGAAGGACGGCACCCATCGATTTTGCGTCGACTACCGGAAGCTGAATCAGGTGACAGAATTTCAAGTTGAAATGCTACCCGACCCAGAACATATTTTCGCTTCTGTCTCGAAAGCAAAATATTTCTCCAAGCTGGATTTGTCCAAGGGGTATTGGCAAATTCCGGTAAGGAAGGAAGATAGAGCGAAGCTCGCTTTTGCTACTCCCGACGGGACATACCCATGGTTGGTCATGCCGTTCGGGGTACAGAACGCGCCCAGCATCTTTACTGGGATGATGCGGAAGTTGTTGGAGCCCTTGCGCGATACGGGTGTCCACAACTTCATGGATGACCTCTTGTTAGCTACAGAGACGTGGGGTGAACACCTTACTCTGTTAGCTGACGTTTTGGAGCAGCTATGTCAGGAGGGATTGACAGCCCACCTTTCCAAATGTCACCTTGGTTTCAGGACATTGGACTATTTGGGACATACGCTGAGCCAAGCACGCTGTCCCCAGAGAAGTCGAAGGTGGAGCAGCTGAGAAACGCCACATGGCCTACAACGAAGACGGAGGTGAGGTCATTCCTGGGATTGGCCGGGTATTACAGGAGGCATGTGGCTAATTTCAGCGCGATTGCGGGGCCATTGTCGGACCTAACCAAGAAACGGACCCCGAGTAAGTTTATTTGGACAGATGCGTGTGAGCATGCTTTCCAAAAGCTGAAGGATAGACTTACATCCGACACAGTTGTCCATCTACCGGATCTGGAAAAAGACTTTGTTCTTCGCACCGACGCACATGACACGGGACTGGGAGCAGTACTACTACAGGAGCATGATAAGACGCTTTTCCCTGTCGCATACGGCAGTCAGAAGCTGTCTGCTGCCGAGAAGAACTACTCCGTATCGGAGAGGGAATGTCTCGGAATCATGTTCGGGATAAAACGGTTCGAGCGGTACTTGTATGGACGGAAGTTCATATTGGAGACCGACCACCAACCACTCACCTAATCTTGCACAGGCGAAGTTATCGAATGGATGCTTGATGCGATGGTCACTGTTCTTACAGCAGTACCAGATGCAGATCCGATATGTGAAGGGATCTGAGAACGTAGGCGCAGATTTCATGAGCCAAAGCGCTGAAATGGTATAGATCATTCTGTGCATATTTTCATATTCTTACTCAGTGTGTAGCATTGAGATGATTTTGTTCTTTATTTTGTTGTAATACTTTTGCATTTGAAATGATTCTGAGGGAATAAAATCCCGATTTTATTCTCAAGCATGGGGTGGGGGTGTCACGATTTATCCCAACCCACTTGTACATGTATAAAAGGTAATTCTGACCGACGTGTTTGAAGTGTAAAATTGGCCAAGGTAAAGCTAATCCCCTTATGTAAGATGATCTTAGTTGGGTCGAGAGAGCAGAAACGCAGCAAAGGGTGGTTAAAAATGTCACGTAGGTGTGAAGCTTATGACCACATCAAAGGTAGCGTGGCCGACGAGTAGGTGGACGTTAGTTACAGTTTCTCCGAGACAGACAGGTAGATTTGAATTGACCATTCGACGATTGGACAGGGTCCAAGCGCCACCCAATCAGAATGCAAGATGGGTGGGCCCTTGTTTTAAACCAAGAATAATATCTTATGTCGATAGAAATTAAATTAGTTCGTTCTAATCCACTGGAAGTGTTTTCCACTAAGGAACTGGAACTCCGTTTGCCAGCCGTGAATTGGCGCGTAAATCTTAAATTCTGGGAATCTAAGAGATATACAGCTTCAAGGTCAGTGAAATAGTGTTCGATCTCTGTTTTATACGACTGCAATTTTGACTGAAGGATTGTCGTATATATATATTTTTATATTTATATTACTAGAATCGTAGTACGAATAATAAATTATGATGTTAATACGTTGCTACATCTATTTTGTGATATAATATGTTGCTTCTTATTTCGTTAGTTAATATGTTTGCATATTATTTCGTTAGTTAATATGTTTGCATATTATTTTGTTAGTTAATATGTTTGCATATTATTTCGTTAGTTAATATGTTTGCATATTATTTCACTAGTTAATATGTTGCATCTTTGAAAAGATGAGTTGATATTTGTAAGAATTCATATTATGATTCACTGTGTGGTTATATAATGGTAGAGTAGCACATTTGTTTATGTAATTATAGATTTTGCCATTGTTAAATTGACTGGTTGCAGTGTGTAAAATTAGTATAGGAATATTTGGATATTTGGGCACGCTTGTGGAAAAAATATACAGACAGACATCTAATCGTAGTAATATTATAATACGGTGATATCTGATATATTTTATGTGTCTGTATATATATATATATATATATATATATATATATATATATATATATATACACATCTGCGTGTATGTACTGATATGGCGCAGTGTATGGATGTCTGCGGAATTATTTTCTGATACCGTTTTATTGCGCCATTGTGTAAATTGAGAGAAGCATGTGTGGTAATTTCGATGTGTGCACATGCGTGACCAAAACTGTACCGCCATAGCTGATGGTTAACTATTGATTTAGTGTGAGGTAAGATTTTATGACCCCTATGCTAATGCCTTGTGGTTTTTCACAGGAAGCTTTGGGTGACAGACTTGAGAAGTTTTGTCATAGTCTCGGATTGAGAGACAGAAGGAAGGAGAAGTAGAAGGAGCTACGAGGAGAGAAGGAAATTATAAGTTGGAGTAGATAGTAGAGCTGTACCGATTAATCGACCGTACGCGTAATCGGGCCGATTATTAGCACAATCGGTATAATCGGGTATCGGCAAAAATAATCGGTGCCGATGCAAATAATTTTTTTAAATAACCAATTTTTCCTGATAAAAGTTGTATATACAGTCGCGTTTTGATTGACCATAACTTAATCCTTTGTAACACTAGAGCTCGGGATAAATGCAGTATGCAAACAAGTTGCTCATTAACTAACACTACTGTATAGTCGAATAACCATATATCGAGATAAACACATCGAACCATCAATTAATCTTTTGTAACAAAGAGATTGCTCTAATAAAGTATTTAAAAAGAATTTATCTTGCTGCCAGTTGTGCGAAATTTTCAACTCCAGCGTCCGGTAACATTTGTAAACTGCAGTAAACCAGACTAAAGTACATGTCGCTAACCGCCATTGTAGTGCCAAAGTCATGTGAATAGCCAGTAAGATTAACATCAAAGGGAGTAATGATGGATATACATGTATACACAGTCAATTTTGAGGTTTGTGTTTTTTCTTTATCTTTATGAAAACTCACAAAACACCGAGTCCTTATGACCCAGTGAGAAATTGTTTGAAAGGGCTTCAGTGTAGGTTTGAGTACGTCGTCTGTCTTTCAGTTAATCCGTAATGCCTGGAGGGTGAACGAACTCATTGTCTTTAATACTAGTAAGTGAGAATCATTTCCGGATTTTTTAAAATTATTTTTTATTACTTTTGTTAGTGTTTCACCAAGCCACTATCTGGCAGAAGGGGCGGTCTCTCATAAGTCATAACTGGTTTTACTGTACCTTTGAAGCACCGACATATACTAAACAAATAAAACAATTTTATATCAATGTTTTACAATTATCTGATGTTGCCGCAGCAATAACGAGTATTTGTTGTCGTCAAAGCAAGCCGACGACCTTTGCTCATAGAAAGTCGACAATAAACTCAAAAGCATTGCCTCAATTTACATAGTGATTAGAACATATTTATTGTGCCGCAAAACTTTCCTGTTTGCAAAGAAAAATCAAATAATCGGTCTCATAATCGGTATCGGCAATTTTGATAATCGGCTATACGCGGTATCGGCATAATCGGCAAAAAGTGACATCGGTACAGCTCTAGTAGATAGACAGGAGGAACGTGGAACGGAAGTGGAGAAGACAGGAGGGACAAAGAGTCAAAGGAGGAAAGGAAAGGAGGAGAAAGACGGAAGGAAGCATGTAACAGAAAATTAGATGAGTAGATCACAAGGACAGGGGAAATTATACTCACACTAAAGAAATCACGTGATGAACTAGGCCGTCACTTGGTCAAGGGAGAGACGAGTGATTGATATTTATCGTATAAAGTTCACATTTTATTAAATTGTTATTAATTGAATTGTATCTTCGTGTTTATTTATAATGTAACCGTCGGCATTGCTGACTGGGGGCTCACAGCTATAAATCTATTATCAATAATTTAACATTTTTTTTTTTTTTTTTTAATTACTGGTCAAGGGAACTTTTTCAAAATTCATTTAAATATTTCGGAAAAACCCCACCCCTTACACTACGGACCACCACAGCTTTTTTATAACACTTTGTGCAAGCCAGCCACAAAGATTGCCTCTAGCTTTGTAATGTAGAAGTAATATTAATGTGCTCAAGTGTGCAAGCCATTCACTGTGCTTGGTTCAGGTCTGTGATGCAGAAGTAATGTTACCATTCAGAAAGCATTTTTATTCTTTGAGTCAGTGACCTTGAACTTTGATCTCTTTATCCCAATATGGATTTGCAAGCCATCCACAAAGCTTGGTCTAGGGGTATATTGTATAAGTAATGTTAATGTGTGGAATCTAGTTTTCTTCTTTGAACCCAAAGACCAACAGGATTCTAATTTACTGCTATCCATAAAGTTTGAAACCTTTAGTCATTGTGCAGAAATAATTTTTCTCATTTTAATTAATGATTATGACCGTAACTTTTTGAACCCCAAATTAAAAGGCTTATTCCTTACCCAAAGTGTAAACTAACCAATTTGGTCCTGGTATATTAAGTAGAACAATTGTTATGGTGCAGAAACCATTTTTATTCTTGCAATCAAAATGAGCTCAACCTTTGACCTTTTTACCTCAAAATCAACATGGTTCTTCCTTGCCTAAAGTGCAAGCTGTCAAAAATATTTAGTGACAGTAGTAGATAATGTGGAGAAATGTGGTGGGTTGTTGTTATTGTTGAGAGGGGACTCATTTTAATTATGCAATACTTTCCCATGGCTATTGTTTATCTTTCTTTTTCTTGCCAAATAAATGTACCATCCATTTCATGTGGATACATTTCCCTTGGAAGAAATGTCAGTGAGATGCAATTAGTCACAGCTTTCTTGTCCCTGGAATGTGTGTGCAAAACATGCAGAGTTAGTTCATCTTTTTCATAGATGGCTGCTACACCAGGACATCAGAGCAGTGAGGGAGACAGTGAAATCAAAGCATGACATTACATTTAATCTCATACTTAAAACCTGTATTTTGTGAAAACAAAGCATGATGTCCCATTTTGATCACTTGTTATAAACAAAGGCTGAGCTGGTATTGTCATATTATGGAAAAGTCTTCAGAAACTCAACACAAATGCTGTGATTCTGAAAGGAAGTAAATTATCACTGTACTGTGGGTCTTTGCCATTCAATGACTGGGAAGATTCTGTTAATGCGTAAAAGCGGCTGCCAGCACCCAAATTAATCCATACCAGTTTGAATCCTATATTTCCAATTCTGATGCAAATCCAAAGTTGCAGATGAAGATGACAAAGAAAGACAAGATAGATTGATGGACATTTCATTGTTTTCTGAATATGTCTATCTATGACTGTAAGTTACAATAAATATATGTATCCAATGATATTTACAATACTGTTCAACAGTCTCCTGTTCGTTTACAAATAGATTTTTTCTCTCCTGTAATAAAGGCTGTATAAGTGTATTGTATTTCATGGGTTGTAACATATAAAAGTTGCAAGTTAAATTTAAAATTTCTCATATGCATGTTTATAAACTATGAAATAATCTATTTTTTTCTGTGGTAATTATCTACTTGCAACTTCTATTTTCTCTCTATTGAAGAAGAAAAGTATTTTAGGTGTAATTGTTTGGCAATGGCCACAACAAAGGAATGGGTATGTTGTTGTGACATGGAGAAGGTCACAAGTGTCTGCAATGAATACCAGGAGATATAATGTATAGCACACCATCTAGGGTTCAGTCCAGTTTGTCTAGACAGCCTCGTTTTAAAATCTGCATACTACCAGTACAGTAAAACCTTTCTTGAGAGACCACTGCTAGGAGGACCACCTGTTTTGAGAGACCAGAATTTCCATGCACCAACTTATTGATTATATAGTGTTACAACCTGTTATGACAAACCACCTGTCTTGAGAGACCAATATTTTTTAGGCAGAAGGGATGGCCTTTGAAGACAGGTTCTACTGTATAGACAAAAATCTGGAGAACATCCAGAACAAGGAAATGAGTAAGTAAAATGTCTGAGCAATTTTTCACTAGACTGTATCATCTTAAGATAGAAACTGAATGCCCTCACCAGACATAAAAGCCTAAATGTATCATCTGAAGATATAAATAGTGCCCTCACTACATAAAAGCCTAGCTGTATCATCTGCAGCACAGATTCGACTGAGACAGGGGATCTCTACTGGTAGTGGAGATATGGAAGGTAAAAATTCCAGGTTGACAAAGGAGGGAAATGGAATCATAAATTGACATTAAATCAGAGAGAGCCAGTGTCAATATATAATGCATGAATCCCACTTTATTGCGCTGAGACGAGGGCTTGAGGGTGAAGTCCTGAAAAGAGACCTCATTCAATGGTTCATATGTTGAGTCTGTGTCCGCTTAGCAGAAGGCCCTTATGGTGATTCACATGGACAAACTTCTTGGTCAAATGTGATGGCTTGGAGTGCATCTGAAGGATATATGTTGATGATCCAACAAATCTTGAAATGCAACAGAAGGAATGAGGCCTCCAAACAGACTCTTGGCTTCAAGCAGATGTCTATACTGTGATGAAGAATTAAGAACCTATGAAGAGTCCAAAACAACATCGTGGATTGAAGAAGTTCTGCAGACAAAGCCATAGAAGCAGATAGTGCATGCCAAGATGTGTTAAAGGGTGGTTAGCTTCATGGATGTTTCCATCAGCATGCTAAAAGAAACAGCTGAGAAGAGATTGGCATGATAAGCTATAATGACAAGCAGATGGACTTTATGTTCCTTAGTTTCAATGTCTTTCACAGAAAGGCATGCCCAGGCTGCTCTCGATATACCCACCTTGGCCACACAAGCATCAAGCTGGGGAGGTTTTGTGGGCCACTTTGGGCAATGTACCCAACAGCTGGCAAGAGAGACCAAGGGCTGCAATGTTAAGGAGGAAATGGCCCACCCTCGATACTGTTTATCAATAATTTGGCTTCTTAAAAACCTCTCAGCAATTTCCTCAATTGCAGAAGAATGAGGAAGTAAAAGAGGTGGACTTGATAAGGTTGAGGACCCAAGATCTTTTCCAAGATCTGTTTTGGATTGTACGGCAGGTTTTGAGGATAAGCAAGAGGGTGATAGACTATAAAAAAAACTAAACATCATCATCCACAAAGATGAAGGAGCAGGCGTCACTCGTGCTTCATCCATGTCAAACATAGAGTCTAACACAATCAAAACAGCATCATCAAGGACACTCTGAGCTGCTGAGTGTATAGGAATCACTAAATCCCATGGAGGTGAAGAGGGTTTAGGAACACTCTGATGTCCTGTACTACAACATGGAGAGTAAGGGTTGAAGGAGTGGCAAGAGCTGGTGAGAAACTAAATCACTGCTTCAGAGAACCTAAAAAAAATCACTGCAACAGGAAAATTTTCTTTGATGTTTGGCACAGGTCTGATCAGATCAATGTCCTTGAAAAAGATGAGCTAGCTGTGCTTCTTTTATACATAACATTCGAGGAACAAGCAAGCTGCATGAGGAATTGCATCAAAGAAACAATTTTTCACTCTAAGTATGCACATCAAATGGACGGATAGTTTTTTTTGGTGCGAAATAAAAGCTAAAACAATAGTCATGGGTAAGCTATTGCTGCTATTAAAAGCAAATTTACTCTTTTCAATTTCTTGTCTTTAAGGTAACATGTTAATACTGCGTTAACCTCTGACCCTGAAATTGATTATTTGCTCCAAGTACAAGCCATCCATAAAAAAAACGATGACAACTTAGTTAATTTGTGGGGAAAAACAGTTACAAACTAATGGACAGACTTAAACACAAAGTTAACAACTTTTAACAAAAAAAGGAGCACATTTTTGCAAACATAGCAGATATCAAACTGTTTTTATTGATGTACTTTCACTGACCAAGTTTTTATATATATATATATATATATATATATATATATATATATATATATATTGGATTAAATATCAAAGAACAAATGCAAGTTAACAACACAAGGAAATTAGTAAATATTCAAATAATTATTGAGTAATTGAACATTGGTTGCTTGCAGTGAAATTACCTTTTAGCAATTATTGCAAGGAACAAGGGTGGCCCTGCATCACTACTGCAGGCATGGAGTCAATGTTACTTTTTGGTACAGTAAACAACCAATCTTTTATTTTTAAAGGCAATAAGTGGCCTCCAAGTCAAAACAATAGATCTGAGAATAAAATGTGTCTCACATACTCTACAATGGCATTAGTCAACAAGAGACTCAAGTGGGTCTTGGATAACTCACTTAGCTAATGGCCAATTGTAAGTGCAGTATGCCAAAAATCTTGGTAAAATTGATGCTTTCTTATAAATTTTGTCTAATGCTATTGATTTTATATGTTAAAAAACATTTGTTTCAAGGTTTCTCTGTTACTTTGCATATTCATCCATGTATTATGGTTCAGTGCTGAAAGTCATTATGACAGGAACAGGCTCGCACCTAGGAACCCTAACCCCCCTAGGTGCGGGCCTGACAGGAGTCCTACTGTCCAGGTTTATCAGAACCTGTTAGTGGTCTTCTAAAAATAAATTTGCTCAAATATTTTTATTTCTGGTATCAGGAGCCATATTTGATGGTAGATAATTTACATAAAAATAAAATCACTTCATGCAACAAATTTGGTCATATGTTACGCAGTTTTTTTTTAAATGCAGTACTTTAAAAAGGCTTTCCTATTTTTAGTACTGGTAGCCATATTTGATGATAAATCAGCATCATATGCACAAATCTGAAAGCCTTTCATGTCAAGCTGCCTTCTCTCAAAGTTGGCTAACATGTTCAGTGGTTTTTGAGAAGTTGTTGCCTGAAGCTTATTTTTAACAATGACTATGTTTGATGGCAGACTTGCATCATTTGTAAATACTAAAAATGTTTAATACAAAAGTTATTTCTGTCAAATTAAGGTCAGACTGAATTCACCAGCTGTTGTAGGTAGAGACATAATTTATTTTACTGACCTATGGCAGCCACAGATGAAAGTATTGGCATCATTATTTGACACCATAATGGATGACTGAGGTTAGGGCCTAACCGGAAATCGCCTCGGACATTCGCTTCGGCCGAATATCCGGTTTTTTGGTACTATTCAGAAGTTTTCGCCTCAGCAAATAATATGCGCACAAATGGTTACAAGTAAAATAATTCAATAAATATTGAACTTTTTTAAAAAAGTTTTTTAATACATAATAATTTTAGTTAATAATAAAAAATTTCATCTCACAGCTAATATATATGGTATACGGTACACGAAAAGTTTAAGCTTCGCATACGATAATGAAACGAACGGTACTCTCCAGAGTGGCACCTACTACTCGGTTCATGCCCGGATCTGGCAAATAGTACATCCAAATACTCGGATTCGGTACTCAGTGAAAATTGTCTACTAGGTTAGGCCCTAACTGAGGTTAAGTCACCCAAGACTTTACGGAGGTCACTGATTACTGGATAAATCTTGATAAACCTAACTTGCAGCCGGTTCATGATGTGACATCATAATGGAAGGCCAAGGATTGGTCCCCACACCTTTTTATTGTATAATGAGGTGGTGGTTTGTGGACTTAATGCCATTTTTTAGCACATGGCAACCAGCTTATCTCATGCGGCAAGAACCCAGGAATGCCCCAAGAACAACCATCAACTAACTGATTACTTAATAAAGCTTGATGAACCTACTTTGCAGCCTTCACAGGATGTGACACCATAATGGAAGCCTGAGGCTCTGTCCCCACACACTTTACATGGCACAAAGGTTTGCTTGGGGCTGTTTGAGTCAGCTGCCTGGATGTTGTTGTCTGATTCTGTAACAAACACAGGGAACAATAATCTGATCAGTTTTAAGGATACAAATGTTACTCAAAATGTTTGATTAGCTTTAATTTCATTAGTCATGTACAACAGGATATTCAATAGAAGTTATTTATTATCATCAGTGCATCACTGAATCACAATATTTACCATATCAATAGTGTAACATGATACATACTCAATCTATGAATCACAATATTTACCATATCAATAGTGTAACATGATACAGACTCAATCACTGAATCACAATATTTACCACAGCAATCATGTAACATGATACAGATTCAATCAATGAATCACAATATTTACCATAGCAATCATGTAACATGATACAGACTCAATGAATTACAATATTTACCATAACAATAGTGTAACATGATACAGACTCAATCAATGAATCACAATATTTACCATAGCAATCATGTAACATGATACAAACTCAATGAATCACAATATTTACCATAATAATGTAAAAAGATACAGACTCAATCAATGAATGATTCAATCACAATATTTACCATAGCAATCATGTAACATGATACAGACTCAATGAATCACAATATTTATCATAACAATAGTGTAACATGATACAGACTCAATCACTGAATCACAATATTTACCACAGCAATCATGTAACATGATACAGATTCAATCAATGAATCACAATATTTACCATAGCAATCATGTAACATGATACAGACTCAATGAATCACAATATTTACCATAACAATAGTGTAACATGATACAGACTCAATCAATGAATCACAATATTTACCATAGCAATCATGTAACATGATACAGACTCAATGAATCACAATATTTACCATAATAATGTAACATGATACAGACTCAATCAATGAATGATTGAATCACAATATTTACCATAGCAATCATGTAACATGATACAGACTCAATGAATCACAATATTTACCATAACAATAGTGTAACATGATACAGACTCAATCAATGAATCACAATATTTACCATAGCATTCATGTAACATGATACAGACTCAATGAATCACAATATTTACCATAACAATAGTGTAACATGATACAGACTCAATCAATGAATGATTGAAACACAATATTTACCATAGCAATCATGTAACATGATACAGACTCAATGAATCACAATATTTACCATAACAATAGTGTAACATGATACAGACTCAATCAATGAATCACAATATTTACCATAGCATTTATGTAACATGATACAGACTCAATGAATCACAATATTTACCATAGCAATCATGTAACATGATACAGACTCAATGAATCACAATATTTACCATAACAATAGTGTAACATGATACAGACTCAATCAATGAATGATTGAATCACAATATTTACTATAGCAATCATGTAACATGATAGACTCAATGAATCACAATATTTACCATAACAATAGTGTAACATGATACAGACTCAATCAATGAATCACAATATTTACCATAGCAATCATGTAACATGATACAGACTCAATGAATCACAATATTTACCATAACAATTGTGTAACATGATACATACTCAATCAATGAATCACAATATTTACCATAGCAGTACAGACTCAATCTCTGAATCACAATATTTACCATATTCAATAGTGTAACATGATACATACTCAATCAGTGAATCACAATATTTACTATATAATATTGCAACATGATACAGACTCAATCAATGAATAGATTGAATTAAGTTATATGCTTAACCCATACAATTGATATTGGTATTACATGAATACTGTGTACGTTGTATGCATAACCCATACAATGGATATTTGTATTACATGAATACTGTGCAAGTTGTATGCATAACCCATGCAATGGATATTTGTATTACATGAATAATGTGCAAGTTGTATGCATAAAACATGCAATGGATATTTATATTACATGTGTACTGTGTAAGTTGTATGCATAACCCATACTATGGATATTTGTATTACATGACTACTGTGTACATTGTATGCATAACCCATACTATGGATATTTGTATTACATGAATACTGTGTACATTGTATGCATAACCCATGCAATGGATATTTGTATTACATGAATACTGTGTAAGTTGTATGCATAACCCATGCAATGGATATTTGTATTACATGAATACTGTGCAAGTTGTATGCATAACCCATGCAATGGATATTTGTATTACATGAATACTGTGCAAGTTGTATGCATAACCCATACTATGGATATTTGTATTACATGACTACTGTGTACGTTGTATGCATAACCCATGCAATGGATATTTGTATTACATGAATACTGTGTAAGTTGTATGCATAACCCATGCAATGGATATTTGTATTACATGAATACTGTGCAAGCTGTATGCATAACCCATGCAATGGATATTTGTATTACACAATACTGTGCAAGTTGTATGCATAACCCATACTATGGATATTTGTATTACATGACTACTGTGTACGTTGTATGCATAACCCATGCAATGGATATTTGTATTACATGAATACTGTGTACGTTGTATGCATAACCCATGCAATGGATATTTGTATTACATGAATACTGTGTAAGTTGTATGCATAACCCATGCAATGGATATTTGTATTACATGAATACTGTGTACGTTGTATGCATAACCCATGCAATGGATATTTGTATTACATGAATACTGTGCAAGTTGTATGCATAACCCATACTATGGATATTTGTATTACACAAGTACTGTGCAAGTTGTATGCATAACCCATACTATGGATATTTGTATTACATGAATACTGTGCAAGTTGTATGCATAACCCATACAATGGATATTTGTATTACATGAATACTGTGTACGTTGTATGCATAATCCATACTATGGACATTTGGATTACATGTGTACTGTGCAAGTTGTATGCATAACCCATACTATGGACATTTGGATTACATGAATACTGTGTAAGTTGTATGTTTAACCCATACTATGGATTTTTAATCTACCTCCCTTAAAGTGCATATTATATTCTACTTAAATGCTTCCCCAACCCCCATTTAAATTGATGTAAGAACCCAACTTTGAGTTAGCGATATCAAAAAAAAAGGAATTCAGTCACATAAACAAATACTGAAACTGCCCAATTTTACATACAGGTCAGCAAATGATAGATGAATCATGGGAACCACACTGAAACTGCCTAATTTTACATACAGGTTAGCAAATGATAGATGAGTCATGGGAACCACACTGAAACTGCCTAATTTTACATACAAGATAGCAAATGATAGATGAGTCATGGGAACCACACTGAAACTGCCTAATTTTACATACAAGATAGCAAATGATAGATGAGTCATGGGAACCACACTGAAACTGCCTAATTTTACATACAAGATAGCAAATGATAGATGAGTCATGGGAACCACACTGAAACTGCCTAATTTTACATACAAGATAGCAAATGATAGATGAGTCATGGGAACCACACTGAAACTGCCTAATTTTACATACAAAATAGCAAATGATAGATGAGTCATGGGAGCCACACTGAACCTGCCTAATTTTACATACAAGACAACAAATTATTTATCATCAAAACCATACCAACCATGACCTTGCTAATGTTAATTTGGCTCTGCATGATGTCAACACAAGCTGTTTTTAGTTCCCACAGCCTGAGTGATGTTTCTATTGTTGTCTTGAATGGACCACTTCAACAACCATTAACAAGTACCTAAATATTTAATCGTACCTAAATATTCAAACGGAGAGAACAAGATAATTTAACTGTTTCAGAATTTATATGCTGTAAGACCCAAATTAGCTCTAATCTAAATTGACCAAAATGATAAAGACATTGTGAAAAACAGCACAAAGTTAAAATAGTCTGATTAAAATCCTATCAAACCTGTATCCTTAAATACCAAGTATGATCAATATTCTACCAAACATGTATCCTTATATACCAAGTATGATTAAAATTCTACCAAACATGTATCCTTAATTACCAAGTCTGATTAAAATCCTATCAAACATATATCCTTAAATACCAAGTATGATCAATATTCTACCAAACATGTATCCTTATATACCAAGTATGATTAAAATTCTACCAAACATGTATCCTTAATTACCAAGTATGATTAAAATTCTACCAAACATGTATCCTTAATTACCAAGTATGATTAAAATCCTATCAAACATGTATCCTTAAATACCAAGTATAATCAATATTATACCAAACATGTATCCTTATATACCAAGTATAATCAATATTATACCAAACATGTATCCTTAATTACCAAGTATGATTAAAATCCTATCAAACATGTATCCTTAAATACCAAGTATAATCAATATTATACCAAACATGTATCCTTAATTACCAAGTATGATTAAAATCCTATCAAACATGTATCCTTATATACCAAGTATAATCAATATTATACCAAACATGTATCCTTAATTACCAAGTATAATCAATATTATACCAAACATGTATCCTTATATACCAAGTATGATTAAAACTCTACCAAACATGTATCCTTAATTACCAAGTATGATTAAAATCCTATCAAACCTGTATCCTTATATACCAAGTATGATTAAAATTCTACCAAACATGTATCCTTAATTACCAAGTATGATTAAAATCCTATCAAACATATATCCTTAAATACCAAGTATAATCAATATTATACCAAACATGTATCCTTAAATACCAAGTCTGATTAAAATCCTATCAAACATGTATCCTTATATACCAAGTATGATTAAAATTCTACCAAACATGTATCCTTATATACCAAGTATGATTAAAATTCTACCAAACATGTATCCTTAATTACCAAGTCTGATTAAAATCCTATCAAACATGTATCCTTAAATACCAAGTATGATCAATATTATACCAAACATGTATCCTTATATACCAAGTATAATCAATATTATACCAAACATGTATGCTTAATTACCAAGTCTGATTAAAATCCTATCAAACCTGTATCCTTAAATACCAAATATAATCAATATTATTCCAAACATGTATCCTTAAATACCAAGTTTGATTAAAATCATATTAAACATGTATCCTTAAATACCAAGTACATGTATCTACCAAACATGTATCCTTAATTATCAAGTCTGATTAAAATCCTATCAAACATGTATCCTTAAATACCAAATATAATCAATATTATACCAAACATGTATGCTTAAATAGCAAGTCTGATTAAAATCCTATCAAACATGTATCCTTAAATACCAAGTATAATCAATATTATACCAACATATATGCTTAATTACCAAGTCTGATTAAAATCCTATCAAACCTGTATCCTTAAATACCAAGTATAATCAATATTATACCAACATATATGCTTAATTACCAAGTCTGATTAAAATCCTATCAAACATGTATCCTTAAATACCAAGTACATGTATAATCAATATTCTACCAAACATGTATCCTTAATTACCAAGTCTGATTAAAATCCTATCAAACATGTATCCTTAAATACCAAGTATGATCAATATTCTACCAAACATGTATCCTTAATTACCAAGTCTGATTAAAATCCTATCAAACATATATGCTTAAATACCAAGTCTGATTAAAATCCTATCAAACCTGTATCCTTACATACCAAGTATAATCAATATTATACCAACATATATGCTTAATTACCAAGTCTGATTAAAATCCTATCAAACATGTATCCTTAAATACCAAGTACATGTATAATCAATATTCTACCAAACATGTATCCTTAATTACCAAGTCTGATTAAAATCCTATCAAAAATGTATCCTTAAATACCAAGTATGATCAATATTCTACCAAACATGTATCCTTAATTACCAAGTCTGATTAAAATCCTATCAAACATATATGATTAATTACCAAGTCTGATTAAAATCCTATCAAACATGTATCCTTAAATACCAAGTACATGTATAATCAATATTCTACCAAACATGTATCCTTAATTACCAAGTCTGATTAAAATCCTATCAAACATGTATCCTTAAATACCAAGTATGATCAATATTCTACCAAACATGTATCCTTAATTACCAAGTCTGATTAAAATCCTATCAAACATATATGCTTAATTACCAAGTCTGATTAAAATCCTATCAAACATGTATCCTTAAATACCAAGTACATGTATAATCAATATTCTACCAAACATGTATCCTTAATTACCAAGTCTGATTAAAATCCTATCAAACATGTATCCTTAATTACCAAGTATGATCAATATTCTACCAAACATATATGCTTAATTACCAAGTCTGATTAAAATCCTATATCAAACATGTATCCTTAAATACCAAGTACATGTATAATCAATATTCTACCAAACATGTATCCTTAATTACCAAGTCTGATTAAAATCCTATCAAACATCTATCCTTAAATACCAAGTACATGTATAATCAATATTCTACCAAACATGTATCCTTAATTACCAAGTCTGATTAAAATCCTATCAAACATGTATCCTTAAATACCAAGTATGATCAATATTCTACCAAACATGTATCCTTAATTACCAAGTCTGATTAAAATCCTATCAAACATATATGCTTAATTACCAAGTCTGATTAAAATCCTATCAAACATGTATCCTTAAATACCAAGTACATGTATAATCAATATTCTACCAAACATGTATCCTTAATTACCAAGTCTGATTAAAATCCTATCAAACATATATCCTTAAATACCAAGTACATGTATAATCAATATTCTACCAAACATGTATCCTTAATTACCAAGTCTGATTAAAATCCTATCAAACATGTATCCTTAAATACCAAGTATGATCAATATTCTACCAAACATGTATCCTTAATTACCAAGTCTGATTAAAATCCTATCAAACATGTATCCTTAAATACCAAGTATGATCAATATTCTACCAAACATGTATCCTTAATTACCAAGTCTGATTAAAATCCTATCAAACATGTATCCTTAATTACCAATTCTGATTAAAATCCTATCAAACATGTATCCTTAAATACCAAGTATGATCAAAATCCTATCAAACATGTATCCTTAATTACCAAGTCTGATTAAAATCCTATCAAACATGTATCCTTAAATACCAAGTATGATCAATATTCTACCAAACATGTATCCTTAATTACCAAGTATGATTAAAATCCTATCAAACATCTATCCTTAAATACCAAGTATGATCAATATTCTACCAAACATGTATCCTTAATTACCAAGTCTGATTAAAATCCTATCAAACATGTATCCTTAATTACCAAGTCTGATTAAAATCCTATCAAACATGTATCCTTAATTACCAAGTCTGATTAAAATCCTATCAAACATGTATCCTTAATTACCAGGTCTGATTAAAATCCTATCAAACATGTATCCTTAAATACCAAGTATGATCAAAATCCTATCAAACATGTATCCTTAATTACCAAGTCTGATTAAAATCCTATCAAACATGTATCCTTAAATACCAAGTATGATCAATATTCTACCAAACATGTATCCTTAATTACCAAGTCTGATTAAAATCCTATCAAACATGTATCCTTAAATACCAAGTATGATCAATATTCTACCAAACATGTATCCTTAATTACCAAGTCTGATTAAAATCCTATCAAACATGTATCCTTAATTACCAAGTCTGATTAAAATCCTATCAAACATGTATCCTTATATACCAAGTATAATCAATATTATACCAAACATGTATCCTTAATTACCAAGTCTGATTAAAATCCTATCAAACATGTATCCTTAAATACCAAGTATGATCAAAATCCTATCAAACATGTATCCTTAATTACCAAGTCTGATTAAAATCCTATCAAACATGTATCCTTAAATACCAAGTATGATCAATATTCTACCAAACATGTATCCTTAATTACCAAGTCTGATTAAAATCCTATCAAACATGTATCCTTAAATACCAAGTATGATCAATATTCTACCAAACATGTATCCTTAATTACCAAGTCTGATTAAAATCCTATCAAACATGTATCCTTAATTACCAAGTCTGATTAAAATCCTATCAAACATGTATCCTTAATTACCAAGTCTGATCAAAATCCTATCAAACATGTATCCTTAATTACCAAGTATGATCAATATTCTACCAAACATGTATCCTTAATTACCAAGTCTGATTAAAATCCTATCAAACATGTATCCTTAATTACCAAGTCTGATTAAAATCCTATCAAACATGTATCCTTAAATACCAAGTATGATCAATATTCTACCAAACATGTATCCTTAATTACCAAGTCTGATTAAAATCCTATCAAACATGTATCCTTAATTACCAAGTCTGATTAAAATCCTATCAAACATGTATCCTTAATTACCAAGTCTGATCAAAATCCTATCAAACATGTATCCTTAATTACCAAGTATGATCAATATTCTACCAAACATGTATCCTTAATTACCAAGTCTGATTAAAATCCTATCAAACATGTATCCTTAATTACCAAGTCTGATTAAAATCCTATCAAACATGTATCCTTAAATACCAAGTATGATCAATATTCTACCAAACATGTATCCTTAATTACCAAGTCTGATTAAAATCCTATCAAAAACAGTCTCATGAGTGGCAAGCTCAGACAATAAGATTCAAGGGAGTTTTGGCCTCAAATGTGCAAACACTTTAAGCAGTTGCCCATTTTCTTGGAATTAAATTGTTTTTAACATAATTTTCTTTTTGATTTGTGGAAAATAAGTTCATTGTGCACTTTCCCCTTTCATTAAAGTAACATGTGCAACTGTCTCTTCTTTATATATGAAGTATCTCTACTTTATTTAGCAATGTTCTTAAATGAGATAAGTCTTTGATATAAGGAATTGTGTGGAGCGGGTTGGTGCAACTATAAATTGGGCAATCATAAAAGGATCAGCTCTGTTTTTGCCAAAAAATTTACTAATTCAGTTTTTCCCATTCTGTGACAGTCTGAAAACTGATACATGTGAATAGTTATGACACTTTATTTTGTTAGTGGGTGGCTTCAAACTTGACTGGGTATATCATCAATCACACCCAAGACTGAACACTATACAGTGCTTCCTTAATGAGCATTTACTTCCTGTTTAGGTTTAACTTTTAATTTCATAATTTAAATTTGCTGACAATACTCTTATCCCCAAAATAAAACCTTCCTAGGAGAACAATAAGAGTCCCTCAAAGAGACTCACATTCTAAATGACAATTATTTGCCTGAATTCAATACCATTTCTTCATTTTAATTTTTTAGTATTGATAACCATCTCTATATTCAGTTACAGCAAAATTTTCAAATTAACTGATGCAGCGGACAATACTAGATTTCTACTTTGCACCATTATCGCTTTTGATAAAACAAGAATCACAAGATGTCTCCTGATGATATGACTTTCCATTCTGGAGAAAAGATACAAAGATTTTCAAAAAGGATGCCATGGTGGCCATATGTGATATCAGAATGGTACCATTTCTATTTCATATCAAACAAATATCATAGGAAGTCTTTTGGTGAAAACACAATGTTGATATGACCAACCATGTAGGATTAGTAGTGATAAAATATTTAAAGATGGCCATAATGTGGTAGTCATATTATAAGTCTGATCATCCCCATTTTTATTAATGACTAACTTGACATCATATATAGTCTTTCCATAAGGACCCAATACTGATATGGTAAAAAAGAAAACATGGCAATATTACTAACATGTCTTCTGGTGAAAACCACATGGCAATATTACTAACATGTCTTCTGGTGAAAACCACATGGCAATATTGCTGACAAGTTTACTGGTGAAAACCACATGGTAATATTACTATCATGTCTTCTGGTGAAAACCACATGGCAATATTGCTAACAAGTTTACTGGTGAAAACCACATGGTAATATTACTAACATGTCTTCTGGTGAAAACCACATGGTAATATTACTAACACAATTACTGGTGAAAACCACATGGCGATATTACTAACAAGTCTTCTGGTGAAAACCACATGGCAATATTACTAACAAGTTTACTGGTGAAAACCACATGGTAATATTACTAACATGTCTTCTGGTGAAAACCACATGGCAATATTACTAACAAGTCTTCTGGTGAAAACCACATGGTAATCTTACTAACAAGTTTACTGGTGAAAACCACATAGTAATATTACTAACATGTCTTCTGGTGAAAACCACATGGCAATATTACTAACAAGTCTTCTGGTGAAAACCACATGGCAATATTACTAACAGGTCTTCTGGTGGGGAACCACATGGCAATATTACTAACAAGTTTACTGGTGAAAACCACATGGCAATATTACTAACAGGTCTTCTGGTGAGAACCACATGGTAATCTTACAAACAAGTTTACTGGTGAAAACCACATGGAAATATTACTAACAAGTTTACTGGTGAAAACCACATGGCAATATTACTAGCATGTCTTCTGGTGAAAACCACATGGTAATCTTACTAACAAGTTTACTGGTGAAAACCACATGGAAATATTACTAACAAGTTTACTGGTGAAAACCACATGGCAATATTACTAACATGTCTTCTGGTGAAAACCCCATGGCAATATTACTAACATGTCTTCTGGTGAAAACCACATGGCAATATTACTAACATGTCTTCTGGTGAAAACCACATGGCAATATTACTAACATGTCTTCTGATGAAAACCACATGGCAATATTACTAACATGTCTTCTGGTGAAAACCACATGTTAATCTTACTAACATGTCTTCTGGTGAAAACCACATGGCAATATTACTAACATGTCTTCTGGTGAAAACCACATGGCAATATTACTAACATGTCTTCTGGTGAAAACCCCATGGCAATATTACTAACATGTCTTCTGGTGAAAACCACATGGCAATATTACTAACATGTCTTCTGGTGAAAACCACATGGCAATATTACTAACATGTCTTCTGGTGAAAACCACATGGCAATATTACTAACATGTCTTCTGGTGAAAACCACATGGCAATATTACTAACATGTCTTCTGGTGAAAACCACATGGTAATCTTACTAACATGTCTTCTGGTGAAAACCACATGGCAATATTACTAACATGTCTTCTGGTGAAAACCACATGGCAATATTACTAACATGTCTTCTGGTGAAAACCACATGGCAATATTACTAACATGTCTTCTGGTGAAAACCACATGGCAATCTTACTAACATGTCTTCTGGTGAAAACCACATGGCAATATTACTAACATGTCTTCTGGTGAAAACCACATGGCAATATTACTAACATGTCTTCTGGTGAAAACCCCATGGCAATATTACTAACATGTCTTCTGGTGAAAACCACATGGCAATATTACTAACATGTCTTCTGGTGAAAACCACATGGCAATATTACTAACATGTCTTCTGGTGAAAACCACATGGCAATATTACTAACATGTCTTCTGGTGAAAACCACATGGCAATATTACTAACATGTCTTCTGGTGAAAACCACATGGCAATATTACTAACATGTCTTCTGGTGAAAACCCCATGGCAATATTACTAACATGTCTTCTGGTGAAAACCACATGGCAATATTACTAAGAGTAACAAGAATTTTCAAGATGTCCATTGTCATACTAAGCATCAAATTTCATCATCTGCATCATTTACATTTATGACCAACTAGACATCAAATATCTTTCAGCAAAGAACCCATTGTGATATGGAAATTTACTAAGGAGGAATTGCTCGATTTGGAGATTTTCCTGTGTTACGTGCTTAGGCTCGAATAAACAGTAACATAGAAAGAGTGAAAATAACAAGCTTGTAAAAACTTAATAAACAATTTATTGAGCACAAATATTTTCCAGAAAAGAAAAAATAAACTTATGGTTTTAAGAATCAATTCCAAAATAATCCAAAAATAATTCAAAATATAATCCACTAGTGAAATTGCAAAAGTCCTGGTAATAAAATGTCCTAATAATTCCCAGTTCGAATCTTAGTGAAGCATCCAAGATGGAAGACGATGTCACGTGATGAAGTCAGTTCTGGTCTTATTGAATTCAATGAGCAGAATTATTTTCCAGATAAATAACAAAATAAATCCTCTTGATCCAAACAAATTGAAATAATTTCCAGTACAAGGTAATTTAAAATAACTCAAAACGAAACACAACTTGGTATTCTAACAGCCCAACTTCTACTAAATAGTTCGCTCCAAAACATAATTTATATACCAGTTTTTATGTAAACAAGGAAGGGGTCACATGATCTTCTAGAATCTTTAGAACAAATTTACGTTCAAATAATCTCGTACACACCATATGACCCAGATGAGAATCAGTTATTTTTACTCTCAAGAACTAAAAATTGAAAGATGTTTATAACAAAGCTCCATAATGTCCTTGGAATCAACAAATCATTTTAAAAGCTTGTTTACAACTCTGAAGCCAGGTCAGAAATGAGGTCAACATCTGGTGTTTATTTGTAGAGTACAGGTCATCTCCCAATGAATGAATCTTAAACTTAAAATGTCAAATTTGAATCTAACAAACAAACAATTAAAATAAAAATAAATGACTTAAATCAAATATACATAACACCTGATAATGCATGGATCTGGTTCATTAACAAAATCAACTTAGATCTTGAATGAATGAAGCCCAAGACTGATCAAAATTTGATCGGAAACATGGCCTTCAGAATGTTAACGGGCTCAGCCCTGAATCAGATGCAACATTATCTCAATAATATCTTGTTTATTGTTTAACTCATCCATGACCTTGATAATATCAGCCCATATTCCAAGTATGATCTCTCTCAGATCATGGCCTCCAGAATGTTAACATGCTCAACCAATCAGATGAATGATAGCCTCATTAACATGCATAGTCTCACTGATGATGATTTAGATTTATATTCCACGTCTGATAAAATAGGATCAAAATTATGCATTCCAAAGTGGAAATAAGCCATATTAATCAGATGTCAGATCTCATTAATCTGTGAATCTCACCCATTATGGAGGCTATCTGAGATCATAATGATATAGACCTATATTTCAACAAGGAAAGAAATAGGGCCTTCTGAGTGATAACAACCATAGGCAATTGGATGCAAGATCACCTTACTAATATCCATGGGTCTTCTTCATTATTGAAGTCACCCATGACCTTGATAATATCAGCTCATATTCCAAGTTTGATCTCTCAAATCAGACATATGGCCTCTAGAATTGTAGCAACCAATAACAACATATACAAAGACATTACCATAAGCTTATCTCAGCTTTACATCCATGTAAGTCAAACTTGAACCATTATCCTGGTACCTATGGCTGTTCCAACATTACAACTCATCAGTGGTACATGTACTATACTGAGGGGCTTGATAGTCAGGGGTCCACTGTAATTTTTTTATATTGTGGGACGTGTATAGTCAGGGGTCTACTGTAATTTTTTATATAGTGGGGCATGTTCATACAAATGCTGCCTTCATAATGGAATAGATGTACCATGAAAAATTATTCACTAAATGGAAATCTGATGATCGCAGTCCTTACTATACTGTGTGTAAATATTTTACATCAATTTCTCTGATTTAAGAAAGTCCCGATTCTGCCATTTTGCAATAACTATCTAAATAAAGTCAGATAACCAGTCTTTCTGACACAAAGAGGGAAAAATCTTTCTCCTTGTATTTTGTATCGAATTGTTTCCTTCTGATACCTAGAAGGAACTTATTAAATTATTATGGTCACATCTCAAGACAACAGTATATTTTAAAGAAGCCTTGGTGTTCTTTTATACAACCCATTGGTGTTCTTGTATGAGGCTTTGGTGTTCTTTTACACTTAACTGTTCCTGAGTAACAATTAAGTTGAATATGGCACTTCAGTGGTCCCCTCTTTACTGCTCCCCCCCCCCCCAGTAGCCACATAGATCATAAATTTACAACCAAAATCCCCTGGAAGTAAAGAGTTTGTGTTAAAACATATCACTCTAATGCTATGAGTGACTGCCATATCAGCTAAAAACTGTCTGGTTTATGGACAGAAATTGGATGATTTATTTGTTGAATTCTAAACATCAGCATTTGTTCAAGCATTCTAAAAATAGTAACTAACTTTAAAGAAGACATCTGATTATCCTTTGAGTTGTCAGCTTTGTCATTTGATAGTTCCTGTCATTGTTACCACTGATTAATGCTACCATATATACTTACTTATCAGACTCAAACTGCAAAAACATCAAAGATCCTTATCTGCCATGGCATACTACACCTGCAAATCAGGGTCTATGTTGTTTGGTCTTCTGACTATTTCATCAAACAGCACAGACCAAGATCTGCTTGCACATTCAATAGAAAATCTGGTCTGTGCAGTTTGCCGTTTGACTTTACTTTTGAAGTAGTACATGCTGACAAACACAAACAGCTGTGATGGACAGACTGTTATACTTCTAAAAAGTGATGGATACAAGCTCAAGTTGTGTGCCACATTAACAAGCATAATGGAGAAAATATTGTCATACCTATATACAACAAAACCTGTCTTGAGAGACCACCTGTTTTGAGAGAATATAATCTCAATGCACAAATTTATTGATTATATAGTGTCATGACTTGTTATGAGAGATCACCTGTTTTGAGATACCATTATTTTTTTGGCAGAAGGGGTGGTCTTTCAAGCCAGGTTCTACTGTACTACTTTCCTGTACTGTGACTTGAATTCTTTATACATATATGTGGTATTATTGAAACAATGCCCTACCTTACGTTGATAATGACTGAAATGGTTGTTCCCATTTATTCAAGAAATCAACTTGAGCTAGTCTAAAGTACAATACGTTTAGCAGTTACTAAAATATGGAAAATAATTTTGCCACAGTAGACTATGCTAATGTTTGAAAATGCAATTAATGAATTATAAAAAAAAATAAAAAAAAGTGACAGGCTATTTCTCCAGATTACCAGGAAGTAAAGATGACCATGTACATCTACATGTAATAGCCTTTTAAGAAACATTAAGACTTAAGATATGGACATCTGAAACAAATTCACCAAGTGGTATCACCATAACCCAAATTGTAACCAACTTACATCTGGTCCTGTTAAATAACCAGAATAACCGATGTTAAAAACCTGTGAAAATATATTTTTTTAAAAATAAATCAAATCCTGTGCAAAGTATGAAATTACAGCAAAACCTATGGACAAATATAAAGAACTGTCAATTGCCTTATAATAATAATAATAATAATAATAATAATAATAATAATAATAATAATAATAATGACTTTATTTAAAGAGGGTAACACAATTAGCTAAGAACTAATCTACCTTGAGGCCCACATACAAGGATTACTCTTTACATCACAAAATTTTCTTAATATAAAGGTACATACATATTAATGCAATTTACTAAGATAAGCTAATTATGTCTATTTTGTTCTTGGTTATACAGTATGTATTTCTGGCAGTATTGTTTGTGAAATGTCTTACATTATGGCGAAATTAGACATCTTTGAACATGGAAGTAAAATCAACATAAAGGTAAAACTGTGAAAATAAATTAAACAGAAATACAACAAAAATGTTCCTTTTAATTCGTTCCTAATAAAAATTCCAAACCAATTATGACAAAGCAGGCTGAAACACTTGTGTATTCTAGATAGAAGATTCAACAAACTTTTTACCCTCTGACCTTTTACTTCTGTAAACTTGATCTGTTCTATTCCTGTTCAAACTTTAAGATTTATCAGTGACATCTAAACAATTGTGGTGGGTTTCATTTTCCTGTCTTTTGCACATCATTTATTGCTATGTTGAGAAGTTACTAGTGCATTTTTAAAATACCAGACTTTTTATTACTGTAAAGCAAACAAGGGTTTTTAGGTCAATGTGGTTTTAACACCATTTTTTTGGCACAAGACGGGTTATACTGTATGTGGGCGAACAGTATAACTTGTGGAGGAAGAACACAGGAAAACAATGAAAACCACCAGCCTATGGGAAGCTACTGGCAAGCTTTCTCACATACCCACACTGACCAAGCCGGAACCTCAAACCCATGCAGACTGAGGTGTGATGGCAGTGACCAGTAAAGGTGAGTGCTGCAAACCACTCAGCCACCAGGTACTCCAGGCAATGCAAGGGAGGGTGGCTTGCGTGAGACTTTGGTACCAAGTAGTACTGTTCATAGATCATAATTACTCAACATGACTTTTTAGATACTGCAACTTAAATGATTCAACCATATAATTAAAATTAAAGTGTACAATAATAACACCTGTTCAACCCTATTGGTTCCACTCCATAGTTTTAAAGCACTTAAAACAGAAGACCTCATCTTATAAACATTCAATTTATTAAATTTTGCATTTATGCATTTTGAAAATCATTAGTCATTTTTCAATGTGTAATGAATTTTCGCTACAATAAATGCATGCCAAGATAGTCCAAGCTTCCTCTGACCCTTGCCACCCCATTTTGTGATATTTGGACATCCTACACCCCAACATGAATGTCCAAATATCAAAAATGGGGTGGCAAGGGTCAGAGGAAACTCGGACTAATGTCAAGACATATATTTGTAAACTGCCAGCCATGCCACCATCTCAACCAGTTATCATTTTTGTACATGTACTTTATCACAATCAATGTTAAATATTGCTGCTTCAGTTTCTATTTTCATTTCATTCCTCTTTTCTTTTATAGAATTATAGTGAATGTTTAATTCATTTCAAAGTAATTACTTTCAATTTTAATATATAATTACATATTATATGCACTATATAATTACCTTCCTTTACCATGATCTACATATGCACTTTATTATCTCAGTAAACCTATTTCCAATAATTGCCTTAAATTAATGGGAACTATTTTCATTCAACAACTTTTCAAATACATACCATTTGTAAAATGAGGAGTAAAATGGCATACTTTAATTCATTTTCTAATATAATAGTATAACATATGGAGACTGAAATTTCATTATACAGTATGTGGTATTAGGGAAACAAAGAGCTATCCAAAGCAGATATGTAATAAAAATGGCTGCTCCCATATGCTTGAAAAATTAACTTGAACTAGTCCAAGATACATTAGCACATATAAAGCAGGGAAAATAAATTTTACCAGTTTTGAAAATGGTAATTTCTGGATGTACAATTAATTAATTATAAACATTTTTTAAAAAAACTAAAAATGTTATTAGCTAGTTTTTTTTTCTGTTTTCCCTTTGAAGTCCAGGCAGCAAAAATGACAAAGTGAAGCTAGTCATTTTTTAAGATTTGCCTCTCTGAACTATGGTACAGTTTATATTCCAAATTACACCCACTGATCATACCAAACTAAAGGGAACTAAAAAGTTGAATAGTCTATATTCCAAATTACACCGAACAATCACATCAAACTAAAGGGAATTAAAAGTTGTACAGTCCATATCCCAAATTGCAACAACCAATCACATTAAACTAAAGGGAATTAATGTTGTACATTTAATATCCCAAATTACACCCACTGAAAACACCAAACTAAAGACAATTAAAAGTTGTTTGTGTTGTTGTAGGGTTTAACGCCATTTTTCAGCACATGATAGGCTATACATGGCGGCCAGTATTAATGGTAGAGGAAGAACCCAAGAACCCCCCCCCCCCCTACGGAAAGAACCACTGATCCACGAGAAGCTACTGGCAGGCTTTCTCACATATCCATATTGACAGAATCTTAGACTCGAACCCTGGCAGACAGAGGTGAGATGGCAGTGATCTGTAACAGAGAGCGCTTTAAACCACTCGGGGCTCCATTAAAAGTTGCACAGTCTATATCCCAAATTATACCCACGAATCACACCAAACTAAAGGGAATTAAAAGTTACTTAAATAAGATATACCATTTCTATTTTAAAAACCAGCATAACCCGTGAAGAAAACTTTTTCTCAAAAAAAATCAAACCCTGTGCCAAGAAAAACTTAAGAGTAGAACCTAAAGTAAATTGAATGTTAGTCATTTTTGCTTCTCTTTCATATATTACCACATATACTCACTTATAAGTCAGGTCTAACTGCATAATGCACTGGCAGATCTGGGTCTGTGCAGTTTCTACAAATTAATCAGTAGAACAAACATTGACCCTGATCTGCAAGTGCATTATGCAGTTAGACCTGACTTATAAGCGAGTATATGTGGTAACAAGTGCATTATGCAGTTAGACCCGACTTATAAGCGAGTATATGTGGTAACAAGTGCATTATGCAGTTAGACCCAACTTATAAGCGAGTATATGTGGTAACAAGTGCATTATGCAGTTAGACCCGACTTATAAGCGAGTATATGTGGTACCAAGTGCATTATGCAGTTAGACCCGACTTATAAGCGAGTATATGTGGTAATAAGTGCATTATGCTACAACAGATCTGGATCTTTGTTGTTTGCAGTTTGACTTATAAGTAAGTACATATGGTGTAAAATTTACTGTAAAGGGAGGGAACCAGACTAAAATTAGTTTACATGTACCACTGACACGCTCACTTCCTTTGCAAACACTGAGCATTTCAGATAATACATGTATTTACAAATTACAAATTATGAATACGTTTTTGCAAAATAGTGTAAAAAGGCATCAGACATTCTCAGTTTAGAGAAAAAATAAAAACAAAAAAACAACCTAATTGGCAAGTTCTTTTATTAATGCTGAGAACATTCAAAGAACATCAGTTACATGTACAATGTACAGTTTACATCAGTGGGAAAATGAAATGCATTGACTGAAAGATAGCCAAATGCCCTGATTTTACTGACAAGACGGTTTTGCAATATGGCTGATGATTTTTCAAAATTATTTTTAAAAATACAAATTTTATCACTTTGATATTATAGCATGCCTTTGATAAATAAAAATATCAACTATTTAATAATTAGTTATGCTCTTCAAACTTTATATGTAGCTATTACACACAAGTGTGTGACCCCTCTGTTGAAAGACCAACCCTCTTAAAAGGCCAATTCATTGCTGCAGAAGTAGTGTCCATAATATATAGTGTTCATATAATTCTGTTTACTAATATAACATAGTAATCACAATGTTCTAAAAGATTTTTCTTTTCATGCTAACTTTCAAATGGAAATATTCAAACAATGCAGGTTGAGTTGGGTTTACAAACTACTGGGAAAGTGACTTGTGAAAATTCATTTTTCCAAACTACATTTTTTACTTCATCCATTAAATCTGATCCAGAGTGTACTTAATAATCCACAAAGAATGTATCAATATAAAATCAAAATCTTCACTTACTTTTATATAAAGAACTAATTTTAAATTGTATTGTACTACATGTATTTATACAGTATGTCAAATATCTGTATTTACATGTACTTTGAGTCTAAAGTCTCTCAGTGGAAAACAAACATGCAAATGCATTTTCCAAAAAAAGAAATGAAGGAGGGGTGGAGCAATAAATCTGACATTGATTGATAATAAATGGCTCCTAATAATAGGAATTTAAAAAGAGGCATCTTCACAAGGAAGAGCAGGGAAATGTGACAAAAGAAACATCTTCACAAGGAAGAGCAGGGAAATGTGACAAAAGAAACATCTTCACAAGGAAGAGCAGGGAAATGTGACAAAAGAAACATCTTCACAAGGAAGAGCAGGGAAATGTGACTAAAGAAACGTCTTCACAAGGAAGAGCAGGGAAATGTGACTAAAGAAACATCTTCACAAGGAAGAGCAGGGAAATGTGACTACAGAAACATCTTCACCAGGAAGAACTGGGGAATGTGACAAAAGAAACATCTTCACCAGGAAGAGCAGGGGAATGTGACTAAAGAAACGTCTTCAAGGATGGGAGTATGACTAAAGGTCTTGCAGTACAAATTCAACTCCCATTGTAAACATATGGAGACAACATCATATTCAAAATTCCATAACTTAAAATTTCTGGGTGCTAATGATCAGACCTATATTTCTCCATGCATAACTACCGGTATCCTTGGTGCAAGCTTCTGTGTGCAGAACCGCTGCATTTGTTTTATCTACATGTGCATCAGAAACACCTGTTATTGATTCTGCACCAAATGATTCAGGTGCTATTTTCATTTTTAAGTACTCCTAAGTCAAGCCTGTAAAAATACTAAAATTGCAGCAATAGAATATTGTATTTTTTTAAAATTATATACCCTATTATATTTATTCACTTATTTCTAGACTGGAACACAGTTCTTCCATATAATTTGTACTGTGCATCCTATACTAGATTTTTTTTTTTGTTAAAGAAAAAGATGTATTTTACTCATTGATATTAAAGCATAATTGTAAGTAAGAATTAGCCATGATTGTGTAATGGCATTTTATGTGATAATAATAATAATACTAATAATAATGACTTTATTTAAAGAGGGTAACACAAGACAAGGATCGCAGATGGGGTGTATTACTAGGTAGCCTATACTGGAATAGTGATTGTAAATATTCAGGAGCACTATTATTGGATATACTGTACATTAATTTGGCTTTTCTTAAACAGATTCAGTCTTTAATAGGTAATATTTGTAACTCACAAGCTAAATTTTCCTTGCTTTCTTTCTGGTTTGATATTGGCCAAAATGCACTTTTTTTTTTGAAGATGTTCCAGCTTTGCTATGTTTTTATCATTTGAATTACCCCATACTGTATTACAGTAGTCTAAATAGGGTTGTATGTAACTGTTATTAAATAGTTTTCTGTGCCTTTCAGGGAAAAAATGTCTTACCCTACTGAGAAGCCATAAACTTGAATTAACCTTTTTACTGATATGTTTGATATGATCAGTCCATGATAGGTTATTATCTACCAGAACACCAAGTAGTCTATCATGACAGACCATTTGCAAATTTTTTATCTTTCCATGTCAGACATAGTTCATCACTATCAAGATTTTTCCTTTTTTCCATGATGAGATAAGTAATATTTTAGTTTTATCAGTATTTACCACCATGACATTGCATGTGCACCAGTCTTCCAGTTTGTTTAATGCATTGTGAAAAGAAATTTAGAGTTCATGATACCACTGTAATTAGCTAAATTGCATCTACATTACATAAGGCTGTGTTGTCTTGTATTTATTAGTGGCTTATTCTTGTTATTAAAATAACTGTTTTATGCATTTGCATCATTCTATGGTATGCATGCTACACTAAATAAACACAAAAATGCTGACACTAGCAAGTATGACATCACAGGGTATCAAAATACATGATACCTTGTTTTTTCATCTCTCACTGGCTATAATGCAAGTTATAAATGTTTTAAATTTCAAAATTGCATTTCTTTTCTTGCTGACTCTCACAGAAATAAGATGCAGTGCATCCCTAATCATATCAATAAAACCAAACAAATAAGTGTGCCACATGAAAGGTCAAAATGATAAGAGGCCATTGCCCTTCTGTGACTAACACTTATACACATACCCATTAAGCATCAAAAGATGCTGACATTCCAAAATTATTAAAACTATCAACACATGTGATTCATCACCCCCAACTCTTAACAAAAAGGTATAAAGGAGATGAAAAGTTCCTTAAGATTTATTTCCATCATCATCATCATCATCATCATCATCATCATCATCAGTCTCTTTGACCTAGTGTGGCACTGTGCTGCTGAACATCTGACCAGTTCCCTCCACTTGTCTCGATCAATTGTGCCAATGATTTTTCTGGTCCATTCTGTGATGTTATCACTCGACTTTTTTGTCTTTCTGTAACCTCTCCTTCTGATACCTTGGACACTGCCCTGCAGTACTGTTGTGGATAGACTGTTGGCTCTAGTGACATGGCCATACCATTTCAGCTTTCTCTTTTTGACAGTGGTGAGGAGGTCTTCATAATGGCCTACTTTGTGTCTGATGCTGTTGCACACACCTTCATCTGTGATGTGGTCCATGTAAGAAATGCCAAGGATGGTTCTGAAGCATCTCATTTCAAGTGCCTGGATTCTTCGTTGTAATTCTGCTGTTAGGGTCCAGGCCTCACATGAATACAGAAAGATAGAGTTGACAAGTGCTCTCAATAGTCTGATTTTAGTTTTCAGACAGATATTCTTGTCTCTCCAGATGAATCTTAGCTTTAACACAGCTACCATTGTTTGTGCTGTTTATGACAAAATATCTGCTCTTGATCCCTCTTCAGTGATTATGAAACCAAGATATTTGAACTGGCCCACTGTTTCCAGTTCATGTCCTCTGACTTTAATCTTGGTTCAGATTTGTTTGCCACTATTTTTCATCAGCTTTGTCTTCTTGGCGCTTATCTCCAGGTTAAATCTGGAAGATGTTTCATCCAGGTTCTTCACTAAGGTGGCAAGCTCATCTTCAATGCCTGACAGCCCATCAATGTCGTCTGCAAAACGTAGGTTGGTGATGTTATGCCCTCCAATGCTGACTGTCCCATAGTGGTTTTCCAGGGCTTTGCTCATGATGCGCTCTAAGAAGATGTTGAAAAGCGTAGGTGACAGGAGACAGCCTTGACATACTCCAACTGTTGTCTTGAACCAGTCCTCCACACAATCTTGAGCAATTACTGCACTGGTAGCCATGGCGTACAGCTGCTTGATGGTGTTGGTCAACTTTTGAATTAGGTTGCTTTTACATAGCCATATGTCAAGTTTAATCAAAAAAATGGAAGAGCAGTGGCAGATGCTTTATCTGCTCGAGAAATGGATGCTCCCACCCATACACGAGTCTCCTGCTGCCTTGTAGGTCACTTTGGTTAGCCAAAGGCTAAGAGAGTAAACTCTAAAAGAAAATCCGGAGTGGACGATGTACTACATCCCCTTCTGGCAACTCCTTAGTCTGGAGTGGAGACCCTAAGACAGTTGGACGATGTACTACATCCCCTTCTGGCAACTCCTTAGTCTGGAGTGGAGACCCTAAGACAGTTGGACGATGTACTACATCCCCTTCTGGCAACTCCTTAGTCTGGAGTGGAGACCCTAAGACAGTTGGACGATGTACTACATCCCCTTCTGGCAACTCCTTAGTCTGGAGTGGAGACCCTAAGACAGTTGCACGATGTACTACATCCCCTTCTGGCAACTCCTTAGTCTGGAGTGGAGACCCTAAGACAGTTGGACGATGTACTACATCCCCTTCTGGCAACTCCTTAGTCTGGAGTGGAGACCCTAAGACAGTTGGACGATGTACTACATCCCCTTCTGGCAACTCCTTAGTCTGGAGTGGAGACCCTAAGACAGTTGGACGATGTACTACATCCCCTTCTGGCAACTCCTTAGTCTGGAGAGGAATGGGCTCCACCTGATAATTTTGGCCCAAGACACACTGATAAGATTTATTACACACAAGACACACTGATAAGATTTATTACACACAAGACACACTGATAAGATTTATTATACAGAAGACACACTGATAAGATTTATTACACACAAGACACACTGATAAGATTTATTATACAGAAGACACACTGATAAGATTTATTATACACAATACACACTGATAAGATTTATTATATACAAGACACACTGATAAGATTTATTATATACAAGACACACTGATAAGATTTATTATATACAAGACACACTGATAAGATTTATTATATACAAGACACACTGATAAGATTTATTATATACAAGACACACTGATAAGATTTATTATATACAAGACACACTGATAAGATTTATTATATACAAGACACACTGATAAGATTTATTATACAGAAGAATAAAAAACCGAGTACATGTACTACTTTTTAGTATAAAACTATTGGGATGGGTGCAAAAGACATCGCCTCTAGAGGTCTGTTACATAAGGAAAACAAGACACAAATTTGAAAAAGCTATCCAAAGTTCCTATAATTCTGACATTGATGTTGGAGATGGAAAGCCTGCTGGCAAACTACTGAGTGGCCCAGGCTAAGAAGTAAGCTGGAGGTGGAGAAATATGTGGAAAACTTTGCAATGCCAAGGTATGTCCATGTTTCTATGCAATATTCAGACACTGATATAACTTATCACTGCATAAGCTACTTGGTAAATTTAAGTAATAGAACTGAATTGCATATTAAAGTTGTCTAATACATAAATATATACATGCATTTACCCCAAACTCATAAAACGTTAAGAAAAAGCCTTAAAATCATTATTGTGGCTACTTTCCACTACAAGCAGTGTCAAATTATTTCAATATAAAGCTGAATAAAATGCATAAATTATTGAGAAAAAAATAGAAACAAAGCAAACCTTGCAATCATACAATTACAGTCAAAGGGGAGGTAATTATACTTTGATTTGGCATACCAAGCAGCAAGCTCTAATTTGCAGCTAAACGATTCTATACTTGATAGTAAGTGCAGAGCAATGATGCCTTTATAAATAGATTTTGTTTCAAATCTGAAACCACATTTCCGACATGAAACTTGTTTTCAGCTTTAATCACATCAACATATCTGGTGAACAAAACACATATTGCTTACTGCACACAGGAACAATTGCAGAGATGTGGAATACTGTGTTCCAAAAGCATCAGTTCCTTGACTGTCAAGGTTTTCTATCATGGGACTTGGAACATGAAGAGAAAAGAGGTCTGATGCGGCGGGAGAGAGCAATATGTTTGACATGCAGATATACGTCAAGAATGTTTCAACTGTATGAAGAAATGCCAAAAGGAAAGGTTTTGGAAGAAATATTGCCTGTGTAAATAATGTGATGCAGATGGGACTTTCACAGACTTCTATTGAAAATGAAGGGTTGAGAACTATTCTTTTGAGAGTGAATATCCCTGCTCCCTCAACAAAAGGGATGCAGAAAAGTTCCAATACTGTTTGCCAAAATATTGAATGTACCAACATGAGAGACATGGCAGAACAAAAGAGATGTCAAGGAGTTTAATTCTATGATAGGACATAAGACAGATATAATTGATATTCAGTGGTACTTAACATATTTATAGTGGTGTAGGTAAGACACTAACTACCAACCAACCAACTACCCAGTGCACACACATTCTAGTTTAAGACACTGCTCCTGAGAAAATGGTAATTAATATAACTACAAAGAATACATTATGCACAGTGGGTAAAATGCATGCATCTGATGATGAAGCCCAATTGTGTGAATGCTCAGCAAATACAAGTTTAAAAACAAATATTGAAGATGGGTACACATTTTGTAAGGAGGGGCTTATACACTTAAGAAAAGAGACAATCTAGAGGTACACAACATTTCAACTGATCCAGACACTGCTAGTTACTGTGCTAGCCTGGACCTTAGGAGGGTATGAATAACTAAAACAGTCCCTGTAAATCATAAATTAGTCCCTGTAGCTCAAAGTCATAAAACATTTATTAAAGGTCAGAGCATATTAATTGATTTGATGCCAGAAAGAAATAAAAACTGAGGGAAAAGATGCAGAACAACTTTGCACTTGACTAGCAGGTGACAGGCTGAGGTTGAAAAATCATTTAAAAAATATGTACACATATTTAATAAGTAATTTATCTTATGCAGCATATACATTATCAAGGTGATCATAGTCTTTGTCATAGCTGTCTAATGAGTCTATTATCTTTTTTCCATAGCCTGAGCTCTCTACTATCCATGTCCAATACAACTCTTCCCATCTGTGTTTAATATTGATTTTTTCTCCTAAATCACATGCAAACCATGGGGAAGAAAAAAAAAGACTCCATTATGATTGTCATATGCAAAAACAACCAAAACAATACCCTGGATGCACGTGGTAACCATGGAAACAACAGGCACCTATTATGGTATAGGTCATATATAGGACTCATGGTACTAATTCAACTGAATGTGAGAAAAGTATGCCAGCGCTTCTCATGGGTCGATGGTTCTTTCCGAGGGGGACTGGGTTCTTCCTCCCCCATTAATACTAGCCATCATGTATAGCCTATTGTGTGATCAAAAATGGCATTAAACCCTACAACAACAACTAATTCAACTCCCATTGTAAACATATGAAAACACCATCATATTCAAAATTCAATAACTACAAATGTTCTGGGTACTAAATGCTAAGACCTATATTTCTCCATGCATAAATATTCTTGGTGCACTAAGCTTCTGTGTGGAGAACACCATATGAACTGCAGAATTTTTTAATGTACATGTGGCTGAAACACATGTTTTTGATTCTGAACCAAATGAATGAGGTATTGCTTTCATTACCTAAGTCAAGCCAGTAAAAATACTAAAATTGCATCAATAGAAGTCTATATTTAAAAAAAATTACAGATAGGGTAATCTCTCAAAAGATATTTTCTTTATTAAACTGCATCAAACCCGTACATTCTCTATTATTTGTTAACCCATTTTGAGACTGGTTCAAAGTTCTGCCATATATTTAGTGCTGTATGTTCTATAGAAACATCTTCACCAGAAAGAATAGGGGAGTGGGACTAAACTAAGATGGATTAAAATTTGTTCATAATGAATCAATTTAAGTCTCCAGAATATCATTAGCTTATAACCAAACAATGAAGCTGTTACAATGGACTTTGTACTAATAGCATGCTGTTGTTGTGAAGCCATCTAATGATTTGAATGAGAACAGGAGTAAAACAAGCTGCTGTTAGAAGCTATTAAGTACGGTCAATAACCTGGAGGTGCTTCCCCTCTCCCTTCTACTTCTATCAAGGAACCTACTCAACCAACATTATAAATACCTTTCAGTTTTTGGTAGATTGCAAAGTCAACTTAATGAATAAGCAAGGAATGCAACTCGTATGAATAAAAATCATTAATACCACCAGCACATGCCCAGGTAACTGCATTTCAGTCAGTCTTTTCAAAGTTTTTCTTGAAATTTCTCTACAGCACAAATGACACATTTCACAAATGAGCGTTTCTTATGGCAAATGCAATTTAATACCAAGTACCAGTAAAGCAAGTTCATTTTATAAGTGCTGATTTACAATTACCCGTAAAGCAAGTTCATTTTATAAGTGCTGATTTACAATTACCCGTAAAGCAAGTTCATTTTATAAGTGCTGATTTACAATTACCAGTAAAGCAAGTTCATTTTATAAGTGCTGATTTACAATTACCAGTAAAGCAAGTTCATTTTATAAGTGCTGATTTACAAGTAACAGTAAAGCAAGTTCATTTTATAAGTGCTGATTTACAATTACCAGTAAAGCAAGTTCATTTTATAAGTGCTGATTTACAATTACCAGTAAAGCAAGTTCATTTTACAAGTGCTGATTTACAATTACCAGTAAAGCAAGTTCATTTTATAAGTGCTGATTTACAATTACCAGTAAAGCAAGTTCATTTTATAAGTGCTGATTTACAATTACCAGTAAAGCAAGTTCATTTTATAAGTGCTGATTTACAATTACCAGAAAAGCAAGTTCATTTTATAAGTGCTGATTTACAATTACCAGTAAAGCAAGTTCATTTTATAAGTGCTGATTTACAATTACCAGTAAAGCAAGTTCATTTTATAAGTGCTGATTTACAATTACCCGTAAAGCAAGTTCATTTTATAAGTGCTGATTTACAAGTACAAGTAAAGCAAGTTCATTTTATAAGTGCTGATTTACAATTACCCGTAAAACAAGTTCATTTTATAAGTGCTGATTTACAATTACCAGTAAAGCAAGTTCATTTTATAAGTGCTGATTTACAATTACCAGTAAAGCAAGTTCATTTTATAAGTGCTGATTTACAAGTACAAGTAAAGCAAGTTCATTTTATAAGCGCTGATTTACAATTAACAGTAAAGCAAGTTCATTTTATAAGCGCTGATTTACAAGTACCAGTAAAGCAAGTTCATTTTATAAGTGCTGATTTACAATTACAAGTAAAACAAGTTCATTTTATAAGTGCTGATTTACAATTACCAGTAAAGCAAGTTCATTTTATAAGTGCTGATTTACAATTACCCGTAAAGCAAGTTCATTTTATAAGTGCTAATTTACAATTACCAATAAAGCAAGTTCATTTTATAAGTGCTGATTTACAATTACCAGTAAAGCATGTTCATTTTATAAGTGCTGATTTACAATTACCAGTAAAGCAAGTTGATTTTATAAGTGCTGATTTACAATTACCAGCAAAGCAAGTTCATTTTATAAGTGCTGATTTACAATTACCCATAAAGCAAGTTCATTTTATAAGTGCTGATTTACAAATGGAATAAAAGCACTGTTGATAAAAGATAGCTGTGTAGCTCCAAGTGAATACTAATTGGGAGTCATTGTAACTCAGCTAATCGAATACTAATTGGGAGTCATTGTAACTCAGCTAATCGAATACTAATTGGGAGTCATTGTAACTCAGCTAATCAAATACTAATTGGGAGTCATTGTAACTCAGCTAATCAAATACTAATTGGGAGTCATTGTAACTCAGCTGGGAGCATTGGACTAATTGGGTGTATTTAATACCCTCATAGGCCTACCCAGGTTGTCTATCAAAGGTGGCAACCTACAGACAATAATGAGGTTAAAGGTTAAAAGGTTAAACCAACAACTGTATCAAATACAATCAAATACAATCAGAAGCTGTATCTGGTAGCTCATGTGGATGAGAGTTGGACTAATAGTCCAAGGGTCTTGTGTCAGTACCTTCCACCAAGTCAACCTTTGCTTTGATGTGTATAGAGGAAAGAAACTTCACTCCTATTCCTTCCACTTGGATAATATAACACATAACATGCTGAAAGTGCTGTTAAAAGAAAAACAACAAATCAATTCAAGGTGACATCAGATAAGAGTGGTTATCAATAAATTGTACCTTGGAAAATAATATTTCATGACTGTGCAAAAAGAAAAAGTGTAGTATAACTCCTATTGATAAATTCACTGTGGGCAATTCAATAACAACTTGGCACTGCATTTAAATAACAGTGAATAAAATTCCACTGAAATACAAAACCTGTATAGGTTCAATATATTGCTCCAAAAAGCAGACATGTGATTTACACAAAATGACCCACACCAGACTGTAATAGCTTTTGTACCCATGAAAATTGTCTTGCTGTAATTAGTGACACTTGGCCATGTTGTAACACTACATTCAATACAGTATGAATCTGGTCTTTTATGACTGTTAGACTTGGCCATGTTTTAACACTACATTCAATACAGTATGAATATGGTCTTTTATGACTGTTAGACTTGGCCATGTTGTAACACTACATTCAATACAGTATGAATATGGTCTTGTATTACTGTTAGTGTTAGACTTGGCCATGTTGTAACACTACATTCAATACAGTATGAATACGGTCTTTTATGAACTCACCTGTCTATCATAAACATTCAAAGAAAAAAAAAAGAGATCACAATTTTAAAGAAAAATATTTTAGGACAATATTTTCAACAATTGCCAATTTGTCATATAATCACCTATTTTACTTAGTGACCTATTTACATTAGCAAATTTCTTTATCAGTAATAGATAAATTTCTGTCTTGATTAATCTTATAAGAAGAATGGACTTTTTTATCTTCTCCTGTTTACATTTATATCATATTGCAAGCTCCATGTATCTGCTATACACAATATGGATGCTGTGCATCGCCATTAACATAGCAGCCACTCTGGTGACCTAGTGGTTAGCGTGTCTGCCGTGGAAATGGTACTAACAATAATGACTTTATTTAAAGAGGGTAACACAATTAGCTAAGAACTAATCTACCTTGAGGCCCTCATACAAGGAATTTATTTAATTCAACAGCATCTCAGAAGCCACTGGATATATTGGGTTTGGAAGATGGAAATAGAGTGGGCATTTCTAATCTCAACTGGAATACTATTCCAGAGCAAAGTTCCAGAGTATTGGAAACTTTTCTTAAATAGTTCCTTATTTGGTTTGGGAATTTTATACTGTTTTGTAGATATTGATCGCAGGTTGGGTGTATTACCAGGTAGCCTATACTGGAATAGGGATTGTAAATATTCAGGAGCACTATTATTGGATATCCTGTACATTAATTTGGCTTTTCTTAAACATATTCGGTCTTTAATAGGTAATATTTTTAACTTACCAGCTAAATTTTCCTTGCTTTCTTTCTGGTTTGATATTAGCCTTAATGCTCTTTTCTGAATTTTTTCCAACTTTGATATGATTTCATCATTTGAATTACCCCATACTGTATTACAGTAGTCAAAATACGGTTGTATGTAACTGTTATAAAATAATTTTCTGTGCCTTTCAGGGAGAAAATGTCTTATCCTACTGAGAAGCCATAAACTTGAATTGACCTTTTTACTGATATGTTTGATATGATCAGTCCATGATAGATTATTATCTACCAAAACACCAAGTAGTCTGTCGTGACAGACCATTTGCAAATTTTTATCCTTCCATGTTAGACATAGTTCATTGCTATCAAGATTTTTCCTTTTTTTCCTTGTTGAGATAAGTAATATTTTAGTTTTACCAGTATTTACTACCATGCCATTGCATGTGCACCAGTTTTCCAGCTTGTTTAATGCATTCTGTAAAGAGATTTTGAGTTCATGCTTTGTGTTTTGGATGTCTGATAATGTTGTGTCATCTGCATAGAGATCTGTAGATGATATCGAGTCTCTTAGTAAAAGTGGTAGGTCGTTAATAAATAAAATAAATAGTAATGGACCTAGAATTGAGCCTTGTGGCACTCCATATCTAACTGTTTCAGGTTCGGACAGAACGTTTTTAACAGCTGCCTCGCTTGACGCTCAGCATTTAGAGGTTAGTGTTAGGACTGGTCGGCCTGGTGTCAGGATAATGTGACTCGGTGGGACATCATATTACATATCTGAGGCATGACGCCCCAGAGCTACACATCACTATAAACTGCCTCACTGCAGACATCGTAGCGATATGACTAATAAAAAATGATTAACTTAGCAATCTGAATCACCATTCTTTGAATGATGACAAGTCTTTAACGCAATTACCTTACCATTCTTAATCACTGTTTCTTGAATGCTGACGAGTGTTCAGATGCCATTTGAACTTACACTAAACCTAACTTATTACACTCTAATATTAGGCAGGAAATTTCAGTTGGTGTTTATCTATTTAAAAATGATCCAGAAAGCATAAAAGTACTATGATTTTACATTGAGAAATATGGGGACAGTATGTAGTTCTTAATTATGAATTGGTGTTGGATAGGAATCAGTGTTGGATATGTAAGTAATCGGTCTTGGATAGGAAAGTAATCGGTGTTGGATAGGAAAGTCTGCATCAGCCAATCAGATAAACCTCATAACACAAGGTTCTAATTCTTGGGTGGAATATTTTATATAAAACTTGGACTACTTATCCTAAATTCCACTTGGCCGGCAACGATTTTGAGTTATATGGGATAGTTAGTTAAAGAGAATGTATTTTGACTGGAATCATTTTCTGAAGTTATGATTATTCAAATTCAATCCAATGACTGCTCACTAAGTTTAAGTTTATGTTGCTGCTAGCAAAATTATAAAATCAAAAGTCAGAAACCCATTTTCAAACTCAAAACAGACCAGTCTTCAAAAACAATGTTAAATGATTTATACTGTGGAAAATCAAATCATATATTTACAATACTAAATCTTGTCATTATCCATTCAACTTGGTTGACAGTTAAGTAAAATATTTAGAAGCCAAAACCTTTCTCTATTAAAATTCAGTGCAACGACATAAAATAACTATTTTAAATAAACTTAACATTAATTACCGTATTACTTGTAGGTATATTTAATTCTATGTTAAGAACAGCATGTTCCCAATCAAATGTTATCTGAAATCATCCTGTATATGTCCTAAGATTTCATGGGCTGGGGGGATACCATGTCCCCACCTTCTAAATTAGGGCATTACACAATATTTTAAAGGGTCAAAGGAAAATAGCACTGTATATAATTCACAAGCGGTACTAAAACAATTAAATAATCTTGGTTGCCTTGATAGTCTTTCCACTTTAACTCTGTTGTACTTTCCATAGACATGTACAATATTGCATTAAATGTTTTATCATGTGTTCAAGTAACTCATAGAAACATTGAAATGGTTAGATATCTGGTTAACCTGAAATGAGCTGCACCATGGAATTTTCCATTCTGGATCCTGCTTCTTTTAAATTTTGATTATCTATTAGCATTTATTATATTTTCATTACCAATTGTATCTTTCTAATGGATGATCTGGAAAATCATACAATTTCATCCCCTTTAGTTACTTTGGCTAACATCAGTGCTAACTTAGAAAAAGAAAGCCTACAAACAAAGTTAAGATTTTAATGACTTGTGGGGACAAATAATTGTAGAAAATCCTGTGCAACACTATTCTGTAAGTAATAACCTGCTATTTTCTATCAATTGACATTAAGTGATACTGGAATTGATTCCAATAAGAAATGTGTTCATGCAGTATGCAGCTGCAATTAGTGCATTATATACCTAGCACTACTTATAATATATATATATATATATATATATATATATATATATATATATATATATATACACTTACTCATTGTATAATAATAAGAGCTATTACAATGTGTAAGAAGTTGTTTTAAGCACAAAGCTTAACTAAGATCAATTAAGTCCCCAGGAAACTGACCCAAACATAAAAAGGTCAGCAGATTCAATGAAACATACAATGACCTACTTCTAATAAAATGTTATTGTGGTCACCAATAATCCAGGGCTAACAATGACTAAGCAGCTTACTTAAATCTAAATCTGGGCATTAAATTTAAGGTCACAGACCCAAGATATTTTAGGTCAGTGGCTGTTTTTGGTGAGACTGTGGTGCACACAAAGGCATATTTACATGTCAAAATGGATGATTTTGAGGGAAACAATTATCAGAAACTGACAACAAAAAAAACCCCACAAAACTAATACAATGTGATGAACAGACAAGCAGATGAACAAGAGAAGCACAGCTTTATATGTTTGATGAAAACCCCATATCAAAATGGCCTTCCAGTTCACTGGAGCAACATGATTTTCAAGATGGCTGCCATTATGGATCGATCTCTATGAGAATTTTAGCTTTCATTATTACTCCTCTTCATGAGCATGTAAATTATGATGGTTACGTGCGTACCTTTTTAAACATACTGCCTCAAGTTGTAGGATCACTTATCATTGAAAATGAGTAACTCGTGAGAGGTGATTGATTGTAAAACAACAAAAAAAAAACACAAAACTAATACAATGTGATGAACAGACAAGCAGATGAACAAGAGAAGCACAGCTTTATATGTTTGATGAAAACCCCATATCAAAATGGCCTTCCAGTTCACTGGAGCAACATGATTTTCAAGATGGCTGCCATTATGGATCGATCTCTATGAGAATTTTAGCTTTCATTATTACCCCTCTTCGTGAGCATGTAAATTATGATGGTTACGTGCGTACCTTTTTAAACATACTGCCTCAAGTTGTAGGATCACTTATTGAAAATGAGTAACTCGTGAGAGGTGATTGATTGTAAATGAAACAGCTATTAAGGACTATCTGAAATGTTATCTAGAAGAATGCAATTTGGTCGATACTACGAATAAAGCAAAATCTGCATCCAATATGTTTGGGAATAAATATGGATTTAAGTGACGCTATGCATGCTTTGCACTGTGTAGGTACTGTACATAATAGTACATGGTCTCCCGGCCAAAGAATTATGAAGTCTGTATTTAACTTTATTTAATTTCATGTTGGGGAAATCAGAAAATATGCAAATGCAAAATAATAACAAAATCAATCATGATATTTTATAACAGTTTAATAATTGTCGGGTCACCGAAACTCACTTTTTAACATAACTATGTCTTAAGACACGGAAAAAATTATTGTTTCATGTTCCAAGATTTATAGCCGTTACAGTAGTCAACAAAAATACCTAAAAATGGTAAAGATTCGACATTGGCCCGCGGATAATCCGACCTCCCTCCCCCCCTTCTTCCAGGCCTTTATTTTTTCCTAAATTATTAAGCTTATAAGCGAGTATATATACTGTGATAATGAAATAATCTGTCTCATAATCGGTATCATCAATTTTAATAATCGGCCATACGCGTATGGGCATAATCAGCAAAAAGTGACATCGGTACAGCTCTACTGTACCCTTTAGTGGCACCAGAAGCTAGAATGAATTCCAGAAATAATAATTATAATAATATTAATAATAAAAATAATTATAAGTATACTCAATCATATCATTTTGTTTTAAAAGTGTTCATCTCATAAAGGTAAAGGAGGGTTTGTGCCATATAGTGTTTACTTTCAGAATATATTCAGACCCTGACAGATGACAGGATCACTTAATTACCCCAAAGGTGTTTCTTAAAATTAAAATTATTGACAGTTAATTATAAGTCTGCTGACAAAGCTAAGTTTCTTAACAGGGGATAATAACAGGAATAAAAAGATGGGATGGAAGAAAGATTAATATAAATCTTACACATGAGATGTATGGCCCATCTACAGAAAAGAGATGACAAAAACAAACAGACTGATGGAAGACCAGAACGGTGAATGGTAAATAATTTTTCTTCTTATAGTTAGAGTCACCCTGACCTCTGTTCTTTTGACTTCATGTTCAAAAGGTTTCTTCTCTACCATCAAAAAGTTCGGTCCAAGTCTGATGCTGATTAAGGTTCTTTTGTGTAAGAACCATTTTCCTTCTTTCAGCCACAATCACCGTTGACAATTGGACCTTAATATCAATAAGCATCTTCCTTACCCTGAGTGTAAACCATCTATAAAGTTTGGTTTCTGATGTAGATGTAATGCACAAACACAATCACAGTGATCTTGACCTTTCACCTTTTAAACCCAAATTAAAAGTGTTTCTCCCTATCTAAAGTTAATCTCATCCATGAAGGTAGAACAAATGTTATTGTTTGGATACTACTGCTTTTCATTCAGTCACAGTGCCCTTCAACTTTGACCTTTTGACCCTAACTGGGTTCTTTCTTGCCTCAAGCCATAAAGGTTTGGCACAACTATATCATGAACTAGAGTTATGTTATTGTACAGAATACAATTTCTTCTATCAGTCACATTATGCATAACCTTCAATACTGAAACTGACAGGCTTAATCCTTGCTCCAACTACAAGCCATCTACAAAGTTTAACAACTGAGGGTTGTGGAGAATTCAAGCTATTGTGCAGAAATTAAATTGGTAAAAAAATAGATGACATCTTACCGGTAATTCCATCTGCTGAATGGTGGTCTTAAAAGTATTATTGATTAGTCAAGTGCTTTAAGTGTAAATAATTAAAAATTATTGGAGTCCTATTTCAAATGCAAAACTCCTGTAAAAATAGATTATTTTGGGCATTTGTTTGAAAACGTTAACACTGAAAAATATAAAACCTGCATTCAAACATTGCCATGACAAGGCAAGAGACAGGGTAAAACTATTTTTGGCAAAAGGGTGCCCTTTTTATAAGGATGCTTTTTACAATTTAAACTTCTGTTTCAATTACAAGGAAACTGATAATGTGGTACATATACATTTACTCTTGGTTACAAATTTTTAAAATTTCTTCCAGGTTGTATAAAGACATGCACATGTATATCCATATTACAGTGAATTCCAAAATACAAGAATAACATAAATATTCTCTCACAATTCTGATACAATGAAGGTATTATATATTCAAACAGTTAAGAGATCTGAAGATGACTACTGTGTGCAAATTGATGCCATCTACTACATGAGACCTATGATTAAGAAAGCTATGATGAATCATAGATGTGACTTAAAAAACTCTGTACAAAAAGCATGTGCTCAAATTACACAAGAATGCTCAACACATGCACAATGACATCGCATTCAGAATAGGCTCTTGTTGCTATTGTTGGTTTAACACCATTTACCGCCTTAAGATAGGTTATACATGTAATTATTTGGTGGAGGAAGAACCTGGGAAAACTCCAGGAAGAATTGCCAATTGATGGGAAACAGGCCATTGTTTCCATCCTCGATTGTGCATCTGGGACCTCTATACAAAATATTGTATGCACACTTTATGATGCCTTGCATTTACTGAGATAACAACGACCCCACCCTAACCCCCAGTACTGACACTTATAGTTTACTGGACTATCTGTCTTACATTCCTTGGAGAAACATTGACAGACAAGTCCTGCCAGCATTTAGTAAAAGATTTACAACCTTAGCATTACAAACCTAGAAAGTTTTAAAACCTATAATATGCAAGATAAAACATTTCCGCAGGGCAATTTCCACTGAATGAGCTTCAATCATTTCACTCACTCTTTATGTTCTAGTATGTTCAGTAAAAAGTCATGATAAAAAAAGTTCAGATACCAGAAAGCATAGCACAAAAATGATTTATAGGTGGGACCTGGTAATCACCATTGCCCTAGCCTGACCTTTGAACTCCTCTAGGCAATCCCAAACCCAATTCCAAAATCATGGTGACCATCTCTGAACTACCCTAAAGCACATGCATTATGATGTGTAGATATTTTGAAAATCTACCAAGTGAAACTTCTACTAAAAATTTGGCTGGGCTGGGATGATACGCTATTATATATATTTAATTTGCATTGTTTGCAAAACAGAGAAGGAATGTTTGGCTTTGATACACAATTTGCAACACTTTAAAGTCTATTTTAATTCAGGCCCTTTATTTTCACTGCCAAGATGAAAAACAAAAATTGTAATTTTAGTAATAGATGTCTAATTATTGCTTATAGAAGGTTATTTTCCATTAGGTAATGGGTTCTTTTAGAAAATGTTAATTGTGACCTGAGGTCAAGTGGAAGACTATAATCTTGTTACTTGAAAGATTATTCATATGGGATTAAGATCCAGCATAAACAATTTGTATTATTTCTGTGTTCAGTGATCATTTGGGATGGAATTTATTTCTCCAAATTATTCAATTTAAGTGATATTTCTCTGGAAATACAAAAGTACTCTGATAACATTTTTGGACAGAGACATTCACTGGGATTCATGGTGAATTAAAACCTAGAATTATATTACAGTGTTTAAACAAAAGACTGTTGGTACACTATACAGGTCATCACATATACATAAACACTTCAGCATTGGACTTAATTTGGATTTCTATTCAAGTTTATTCAGAACTTTAAGTTATTAAGACTTGTGTCTGTAATTCTAGAATTTTCCCAGAAAATCATTCATAGTACTGTAAGTTCTTTTTCATTTTTACTTTGTTTTTAAAGGGAATAAATTTTCTGTTGTATTTTACAATGCTTGTTGCTTTCACTCTATTCTGTTACTTGTTTTAAGAGTATAGACTTGCCATTAAGCTATTCAAATCATAACGAGGTTCCTTCCTTCCACAACATATTCTTACAAGTCACTCACAAAAATGAGGAAGTGGTGTATACACAATTATACCATTTTGTCCATAATTATTAAACCATGCAAATTTACATCTATAGCATGCATAGACTTTAATGGCAAATAAGCACAATACAGTCTAATGCAACTGTGGTGGCAAATCAGTACAGTACAGTCAAATGCAACAGTGGTGGCAAATCAGTACAGTACAGACAAATGCAACAGTGGTGTCAAATCAGTACAGTACAGACAAATGCAGCAGTGGTGGCAAATCAGTAGAGTACAGTCAAATGCAGCAGTGGTGTCAAATCAGTACAGTACAGACAAATGCAGCAGTGGTGGCAAATCAGTAGAGTACAGTCAAATGCAGCAGTGGTGGCAATCAGCACAATACAGTCAAATGGGTCATTAAATCTGGGTCAGTTGGATGTTGGTCTAGAAATTTCTTGTTGTAAATTGCATATGCTTTATTAGGTCAACTATTTCAAGGTTTCCATCTGTTCTGTATTTGCATCCTAATTTATTAGCATATCCTAATTTATTAGCATATCCACGTTATTTGCTAACACTTGATAGACCTTTTAGTCAACTATCTTGATCTCAAAATAAAACTAATGCCCTTTTAGCTAATCATCTCGATTTCATAATAAAACTTGCCATTTTAGCCAGCTATCTTGATCTCAAAATACTATTAATACTAATACTAATTTGAAAACCCTTTTGTTATAATGCTTTCAATTAAATTTGGTTCCATTTTGTTAAGCAGTTTTTTGGTAAAATTAATTTTAAAAATTTCCGTTGTTAGTAATGGTAACCAAAAAAATACAAGGCCATAAGTGCCCGAGATTGCTGACATACGCAAAATTGCAACCCCTCCCAAATGCTGTTGATAGCAAACATAAAAGTAAACCAATACAACCATAATACCTCATTGAAATCGTAACACATGATGATATCTATGGACAGCCAATTAATACTGTTGGTGAACCTCACCTTGACAGATAGTCTGTCCTACTGTCACCTTTCTTACTGCAATTATATATCATACCTATGTACATATATATTATACCTATGTACATAAACCTATTCAAATTGTTCTTTACACTGTGTTATAATATATTTCATAATGAGATATTGAAAAATATCAGTGGAAGAAAAATTATATCACCACAGTGTCAATTCTGCTTTTATAACCAGTGTCAATATCACTACTGGAACTACATTCTTTTTCGTTTTGAGAAGTATATATGCCTTTCTGTATGTTTTTCAGATATATGTCATTCTTTTCCTTCTCTCTATGACCCATCACTTTTTCCCTATCAGGATTAAAATATATCAAAATGTGTCAAAACTGCTGACTCCCAAGTACTGTATTCATTTTCAATGGTCATCAAGAATGGACTTGATATGGGTGTGCCAGTAGCTGCCAAGTGCTCAATGCTTCACTTACAAAAATCAACACATGTTAATGAGAAAATGTGTAGGAACAATGTGCCTAGAATTCCCTCATAACTCAAAAGACTGAGAGTGACAGTATTGACAAGATGGGATTAATAGTTATTTCATATTTTTCAAGTACTAGAATCAGTGTGGGCAACAAGTGCAGACTGATAATCAAGTCAAATCAGGACATTTTCATTTATATACCAATACATATAAAGGCAAGTGACATTTTCATATACATGTACATGCATCATGTAATTGTAGGCAAGTGAAATGACAAGGGCATTTTCATATACATGTACATGCATCATGTAATTGTAGGCAAGTGAAATGACAAAGTCATTTTCATATACATGTACATGCATCATGTAATTGTAGGCAAATGAAATGACAAGGTCATTTTCATATACAAGTACATGCATCATGTAATTGTAGGCAAGTGAAATGACAAGGGCATTTTCATATACATGTACATGCATCATGTAATTGTAGGCAAGTGAAATGACAAGGTCATTTTCATATACATGTACATGCATCATGTAATTGTAGGCAAATGAAATGACAAGGTAATTTTCATATACATGTACATGCATCATGTAATTGTAGGCAAGTGAAATGACAAGGTAATTTTCATATACATGTGCATGCATCATGTAATTGTAGGCAAGTGAAATGACAAGGTCATTTTCATATACATGTGCATGCTTCATGTAATTGTAGGCAAGTGAAATGACAAGGGCATTTTCATATACATGTGCATGCATCATGTAATTGTAGGCAAATGAAATGACAAGGTCATTTTCATATACATGTATATGCATCATGTAATTGTAGGCAAGTGAAATGACAAGGGCATTTTCATATACATGTACATGCATCATGTAACTGTAGGCAAGTGAAATGACAAGGGCATTTTCATATACATGTACATGCATCATGTAATTGTAGGCAAGTGAAATGACAAGGGCATTTTCATATACATGTACATGCATCATGTAACTGTAGGCAAGTGAAATGACAAGGTCATTTTCATATACATGTACATGCATCATGTAATTGTAGGCAAGTGAAATGACAAGGGCATTTTCATATACATGTACATGCATCATGTAATTGTAGGCAAGTGAAATGACAAGGGCATTTTCATATACATGTACATGCATCATGTAATTGTAGGCAAGTGAAATAACAAGGGCATTTTCATATACATGTACATGCATCATGTAATTGTAGGCAAGTGAAATGACAAGGGCATTTTCATCTGCATGCATGTAAAGGCAAGTGAAATCATGAATGAGGTCATTTTCATCTGCATGAAACCAAACTATTCTCCACTGACATAAAAATACCACTATCTGCACCAAATGTTTGACCCCTCAGAGGTCAGCCTTTTTTTGAATAATCATTTCAGCTATTCTTGATTTGAATTTTGGAAAAAAAGGCAAAAACAGTGCTCAAGTTGCTGGCTTATGGTTTAAAATATCTATATTTGTGTTACATTTTGCAAGTGTTGTAACACCTAATCTGATGTAACTGCACTATGAGGTCACAAGAGAGGGTTTTTCATTTCTATATTTACTTACCTCACTAATCCCTGACACCATGTTTGTGTATGAGGAGGTTGTACCTCTCTCTCCCAAGCTCAGTAGCTTCGTCATTTAAGATATATATGTACTAAACAAGGAGGTTATACAGAAAAGTAGACAGACACAGCTCTACAAGGGTAACAAATAATCTGGACTGTCTATTTGCAATACAAAACAGAGGGAACAAAAAATATTTTAAGACCCGATTAGTTGACACAAAAATTCATCAGCTGTCTAAATCACGTTTTCTGTCTAGATTTTAGACTTTTTGGCCTCAGAACTAAAGCAGGCTTGTTTGGGGTCTGAACTGTACATAGACATGTGAACCTTTGTAAATCATAGGATAAGTTGGGGATTTCAAGTAAAAGGTGGCCAGGTCATGACAATCATAGATTCAATAAGCGTAAAGAAAAGAACTTTGACTATTCTGCAAACGTGCCAATGAAACAGGCAATTCAAAACAATGTTTCTAACTCAACTAGGCATCAGATAAAATGGAAATCTTTTGGATGCAAATTTATTTGGATATATTCAGAAGCAGCCCCCAAAAATATGTTTCCTACTCCCAGGCAAAAATGACAAAAATATCCAGGGGTTAATGATGTTAAACCCTAATGGTTCCAGTTCTACAAGTTGCCTCCCTTGATAATGTATAACCAAAACTTATTTAGGATCCTTGCTGACATTAGAGAAAGCTCAAGAACTAAAGTTATGGTGTGGCTGTGTTAACTGTATACAAAAATGCACATAACTTGACATTCAATAACCAAATTACCGGTATAGCCATTTTATATCCATTCTGTACTCTTTGCAACCTTTAATTTGTGTATTAGAAATTCTAGAAATGTTATAAAATGGGAAATATCCTTATATATCCTTAAAGATCTAATTAACTCTAAATTAAACTATTTAACTCAATTTTAAGCACTTTACAACAACTAAAAGAGGTACTAATTTCACAACAAATGGTCCCTAAACTAAACACACAATCCAGAGAATATAATGGTTTCTTTGTTGTAGTGGCCTGTCAGATTAAACCCCAACATAATCCTACTTGGGCCAGAGTGGCTAAATATATCACTATATTTAACTTGAATCACAGCCACAGTGAATAACGATGTACAATTAGAAAATTTATCAGCAGAATTATATACAAAGGTATCTTCTCCTCTAAAACCTTTTAAATGCCATACCACCAAAAATAACTAAATTTAGCCCTATAATCCAAGTTCACTGAAGAATTAGATAAAAACAAGATACAGCATTCCTGCAAGAAATTGGCCGACTTGAACTTGTGGTGGTAATAGCATTAAATAAGCTACAAGAGTGCTGCTTCCAGGACAGCAGCAAAATATCACGAGTCTTAGTGACAAAACATCAGAATAACTTTTTCGTCATATATTATTTAATAGTTTAATGAAGTTATGTCAATACAGACCAATTTCAGATCCCATAACAAGTGTTTTCTCCTAGGGTATATGATTGAGAGCTGACAAAAAACCTTGGTGTCAGACCTCTGAGGTCAAATTAAAATAACAATAACAAAAAATGTGCATGCCAAAAAAAATGTGTGCATTAAATTTTTGGGGACATGCATCTCTGACAAACCAATGTATATAAAAGGAAACAACGCATAATGCTACTGCCATGACCAAAATGGTGGACAAAATCTTACATATTGAAACCTTAAGTCTTAGTAAAGGCATACATCAGGAAATATTATGGGTGTCAGGGGTCCAATAATTATAATGGCACTGTGATAATTACAAGCGCATTGTATAGTTAGAAACAAAACTGCAGAATTTGCAAAAATTAATTACATAAGTGATATGATACATTAAATTTTATGCCAGCTCAGAACACAGACCATACAAAGACAAATGTATCATGTATTGTATCATCTGCTATTGTATCATCTATCTAAACTCACTTGCAAACAACAGAGATCCTTATCTGCCATATCATAATGTACCTGCAGATTAGGGTCTATGTTATTTCTTCTACTGATTACTGCTAAAAAACTGCACAGATCCTGATCTGCCAGCGCATTATATCAAGGCAGATCTAGCTCTGTGTAGTTTGCAGTTAGACACGTCTAATAAGAGAGTATATGCGGTAAATGTATGATACACGTCATGGCACTATTGCACTGCCACCCAATTATTCTACAGTGACCAAGAAGACAATGGAGTTGTATGACCTTATTATATTTTTTGTAATGTATGATGCATCTACCTTGTGATGTCCAAACTGCTTAATACATGCAGCAGGATAGAGTAAATATGTGAACACTTGTAATATCCATTCTCACCTGCCATAAATTTGTTCGGAGTGAAGCTAGAGCTGTAATTCCATGGTATAAATCTCGCACTTGGTTGGATAGGAATCATTTCTCCCATTCCTGGAATGTGGGTCATATGGAGTGGAGACATTGGAGGGGGGTAATGTGATGATGGTGGCAGTGACTGATGCCAAGGAGGACAAGGGCCACCCCTCCAGCTCTGACCGACTGGGAATTGTCTCTGAACTGGTCCTGGCAGGGAAGCTCCATCTTTAAAAGAGTGGACAACTGCCCTCTCTTCATACTGTCTATACAAAGTTTGGGAGTAACTGTACATGAAAAAGCCAGAGAGCCGTCATCAACTTAAGTTTCCAGTTATCAGCCAACAAACTAAAATATCACCTGGACGAGACTTCTTCTAGAGTCTGAACCTAACTATTTTATTCTGTCCACATCCCCTTCACTCCTGAACATGTTCGGATAGTTTCATTACTTCAACACTGACCACAAGCTGATGTGAAATGAGCATAAGTGATAATGATGTTATATTGCAACTAAGAATTCCTGTAATCCACAGAATCAAAAGGATACAGTACAAATAGTATTGAAACAGTTGCTGAAGGAAAGTTACTACAATGGAATTTCTTCCATGAGTTCACACTCTGAAACAGATGCCGTAATGAAGTCACAAAAATGAAATGTTTTCCATGAGTAAATCACTACCTCTTCTACTTTCCCAGTCCAAGTGGTGTTCAAAGACTTGAAAGATACATGAAATGATTAATGCTAATCTACTTGTAACTGAAGTGACCAACTGACCACTGTTCCCACTCTTCACCTGACCTGGGCAGGTGACCTCAAGTGACCACTGGGCACTACTATAAATAAATATATTACATCTATATTAGTATTATATCTACACAGGATTTATTCGTGCACAACTCTTATGATATGACCATGACAAGGTATAACAAGAAAAATGAAGGGTTCAAACTTTGTACTTTTCTGTCCATCTAGCTTTCTATTCACACATAACAAGGCTTATGTTTCTGATTTCTGTTTAGCATGCTTATGTTCAAATGCTCATCAGTCTTTCAAATTTTTACAACTTGCAATGAGTGCAATGCATTTCTTCTATTAAAGTATACATTTTATGCTCAATGGAATTTTGTGGTGGCAGGATATTTTTTTATTCCATAAAATCTATTAATTAAGAAAATAACAAATTAAATAAATCATGTTGGTAGAAATCAAAGACAAATTTATAGGCCAGCACAAACATGTATCTAAATGTAAGGTTGATAAATTAAAAACCAAAAATTTCAAATCTGATGACAAAACACAGGTTTGGAATTCAAGCATGTAAATGTGTATATACATTTATATCTGCATTCAAGAATGTAGACTGCTTCCTCATTTTTTCACAAATAAAATCTCAATTAAAACTGACAAATGAAACCTTGACATGTCACTCATTTTATTGTTGAAAACAGCATCAGATCAGTAGTAGGAAACTCACAACTTTTAATAAGAGGTCATATATTTAGTGAAATTATTGTGATTCAAATATTCTCAACAATTAATAGGTCTTGTCAAGAAAAATTTCAATTTCATCTTTAAATTAACTTTCTGTGTGATCAGTATAAATATCTACTATTAAAATGTGAAATCTAAATCGACCACCAAAGTGATGCCTACATCTGGAAGAATCTAAGTGTCTACTTTGCTGCTTGCCCTGTTATCACTAGCTTCCCATGGGTCAGTGATTCTTACTGGAGTTTTCCCAGAGTCTCCTCCACCAGTTATACAAGCTACCTGTGATATTAAATGGCACTGAACACAAAACAATAACAACAATCAATTAAAAACACTTTGTATTATCATGAAAGTTCGATCTTTTTTATCAAATCAAGTAAAGGGTAGAATTGAAAATGTTAAACAACATGTAAATCCCCAGAGGCATAGCTATGATATTTTGCGCCCGGGGACGAACTATAAAATTGGCGCCCCCTCCCCCTCCCCGTTTAATCACATTGATCTTGTGACCGATTTATTACCCTTGTTTACTTATTATAATGTAACGTTGTAAGCCTCATTTTGGTGCCCCTGTACCTTTTCGCCCGGGGACATATGTACCCCCCTGCCCTCCCCTTGCTACGCCTCTGCAAATCCCACTCATCAGGGGTTTAGTGTTGTGGGTATGCACGGGAACAGCATTCCGTTACTTTGTTTGCTCTCGCCATTGTCCAACCCCACCCCCACCCCCACCCCCACCCACCCCTATGTGTAAGATGTTTTCCCTCACTTAACTGTGTTCAGTATCTTCTCTCTTGCACGATCTTATTTCTTTGTTAAATTCTCTCATTTATTTAGCATTAAACCACTGCTTAAGCCCATGTAAGAGTTAGTGGTTACAGTACTGGGGTCAAGCCTACTGATTTAAGCTAACAAATTAAAGACTATTAAATATTTTTATGTAAGTACTGTAACATCAATAAACTCATGATCAAGGACAGAAGAAAGAAAAAAAAAAGCAATATATGCACTTTGTGCAGGAAATCCGTAGAATCATGGAGAGGGTTGATCATCTAGAAAAAGGGTACTGAGGTTTGCTTAACTCAAAGATGATTAGAAATGTCAGCAAATTCAAAGTAATAACATTTCACTGAAAGAACAAAATTGACAAAAGAGAAAGAAATGAAAAAAAAGTTTCAATGTTGTTTCTAAATATAAATGTTCATTTTTTTTTCAAAAAAAGTCAAGTACTGTTTTGGATCAACAAAACACCAAATCTACATTCACATGCAAAACCCAGTGGAGCAAAACAATATTTTCACTGGTACACAATGAAACCTCTTGGAGTATTGTTTTTAAAGATCTTTTCAGAGATTTGTTAAATGCAAAAAATACATGAGTTTCCTATTGCACTGGTTTTAAAATTAGGGTAGTCAGGTAGGTATTTTTTGTTAAAAAAAAAACTATATATATATATATATATATATATATATATATATATATATATATGCACAAATCAATTTTGGAATTTTTTTAAAACAAAACTTTGTGACCAATCCAGTGGCATACTGGTTCAAGAGATTCTGTCTCAGATGCCGGAGGTCACAGGTTCGATCCACGGCTGAGTCATACCAAAAACTTATAAAAATTGCACTAACAGCTGTCTTGCATGGCGCTCAGCATTAAGATGTTAGTGTTAGGACTGGTTGGGCTGGTATCAGGATGATGTGACTTGGTGGGACATGATACTTACATGTCTGTGGCATGATGCAGCAGTGCTAGTCATCACAATAAACTGCCATGCTACAGACATCATAGTGATATGACTGAAATTTGTTTAAAGCTAAGTTAAAATCCAAAACACACACATAAAACTTTTTAAAATTGTTTCGTACAACATGTTATATATTATTAGTAATTCAAGTACTGAGCTAAACCTGCTTAATTAGACACACAAATCAACTTTGGAGTGTATATTGTACATAAAAGACAGGAGTGTATACATGTACATAAAGGACAATTTAAGATTTTCTATTCAGTTTCTTGAAAATTTTAATCCTTGTCAAATGTTTTATTAAAAATTTCAACCGCATTGTAAGTGCTTTATACAGTGGTCATACCCTAAATGTACCCCACCCTGCAAAGACAAAAAACTATATTTTAAAAACCTGTACCTACTGAGCAAGGCCATCCCTTTTCATTAAGCCATTGCAGATGGGAGGCCTTCATAAAAAGTTGAGGATTATACAGTGACTAGATCAATTCAACTCTTTCTAATAAAGTTTAAAACTGTTTTCTTGCCAGGAACCAAATTCTATACAATGTCCAAACCATCTGCCTCAATTAGCACCATAACTACATAGCCATGTTTCCTGTCAAGATATCTTTAAATATCATGTCACCTTTTTATCTCTGTGTGAAACCAAATGTTTTGTGTTTTTTTTTAATTGCTTACTTGGCTCTTTGATTTCTAATTTTTGGCTATTACTTCTAACAGATGGTGCTTTGACCAAACATTATCTTATTTTCCTTTATGGTGAGAAAGATTTCTAATTAATTAAATGAACGAGTTGTTAAGTGACTTGTAAGTACATTTTATGAAGAGATGGAAGCCATAAGCATATTTATCATTACCAATATTAAAAAGTCAGTTTTACTGCCTGAGGTTACAAGCTTACTTCATAACTAATGACAGATGACCAAATTACATTGACAGATGACCAAGTTACCTTACTTGACCCTGCTAGTTATGGCAGAGAGAAACCTTTTGAGTTCCCACACCCATGCTGTGTACAGTAAACAAATTTTGGGCTTCAGTTATAACACTGAAAATTGACATGATATAAAAACAACCACTGGAAAAAATATACAAAAGTTTATAGGCACACTTAATTGTAAGAATTTGGAGGAAATGTATGACAACTGAAAATACTGGTCTTTTTTTTAAACATTTAGTTGTTTTTAACTGCCCAGTAAATTCAGTCAAATTCAGTAAAAAGTTAAAATATATATTTTCCAGTGGTTGTTTTTATATCATGTTACACTTACAGACTATGAGGTGGTCACTAAGCAGTAAATGTGTTCTAAAACTGAGAGTGCCATAGGGCATATTAACCTACTGATGGAATGAAATAATATTTGCCAAGAAAGAAAATTTTTCTATCACAGACAGTGTAGTGTTAACAGCAAAGCAACACAAATAGGTTATTTAGTGCTGAGACAAATGAAGTATGGTGCCATGCCCAAGGGCACGTACCAGTAGTCAACCCAGGTTAATCCGATGGTAGGGGTTGAACCCATATCCTTTCAGTTATTAACCATTGAGTCTCCCTGGTACATCATCAATAGAAAGATCAAGGGTGTCACCATTTCTCAGTCAAATTGCCCCAGTAGTCTTTGCCTAATAACATATTTATAGAAACTCTTGTTAAACTGATTAGGTCAGCAAAAAAAACTTGGGTCAATATAATTATTCAATTTACAGGTATTCTCTCATGGGCAGTCAAAGAATTTATCAAACCCAGTGGGTCACCATAACACTTTGGGCTATATTTTAACTTCTTACCATTACTGTCTCTTGGGCAGTCCAAGAGTTCATCCAACCCTGTGGGTCACCATAAAACTTTGGGCTATATAATTTAACTTTTCACAGTTACTGACCCTTGGTCAGTCAAAGAGTTTATCCAACCCAGTGGGTCACCATAAAACTTTGGGCTATATAATTTAACTTTTTACAGTTACTGACCCTTGGGCAGTCAAAGAGTTTATCCAACCCAGTGGGTCACCATAAAACTTTGGGCTATATAATTTAACTTTTTACAGTTACTGTCTCTTGGGCAGTCAGAGAGTTCATCCAACCCAGTGGGTCACCATAAAACTTTGGGCTATATAATTTAACTTTTTACAGTTACTGTCTCTTGGGCAGTCAGAGAGTTCATCCAACCCAGTGGGTCACCATAAAACTTTGGGCTATATAATTTAACTTTTTACAGTTACTGTCTCTTGGGCAGTCAGAGAGTTCATCCAACCCAGTGGGTCACCATAACACTTTGGGCTATATAATTTAACTTTTTACAGTTACTGACCCTTGGGCAGTCAGAGAGTTCATCCAACCCAGTGGGTGGCCTGGAAAATTAGGGCTATATTTTGTACAATACAAAATACTTCTAACTTTCAGGACATTTCACAAAATTTTCACAGTTTACCTGAATGTGTTATATGAATAACCATGATTTATTTTGGGAAAAACACCAATTTACATTATTGTCTTTGCTAATTATGGGGCAAGCTATTCTCAAACCTGAGCAGTCTACTGGAAATGACAACTGACAATGGATGAGGGGAAAGCATGGTCTCCTGCATGAACCCAAATTTATGATATCAAAATGTTTCACACTTCTGCATGGTTAATGTTTTAATTGTTTTAATAATAATATTTGGTCTAAATGATAAAACTGCAGGTCACAGAAGCAAAAACACTTACTTATAACTAATTATGCAAATTAATTAAAATGCATTATTTTCCAATGGACTGCCAACATAGCCACAGGTGACAAAATTTGAAGGACCGGGCTGCAGGCCAAGGAAAAGGAACGAGACCGAGACAGAAATTGAGAAAGAGAGCATACCATGTCATCTCTTTAAAGAAATTATTATGTAAGAAAAAGCTTTGTATTAGACAAAAAAAAAGCGAAAAGTAGAATCTTAAATTTTACACAACATCTGTTAAAAATTCAATCAATTAAAAAAAAAAAAAAATTAATTTGGTGAAATTATGAAATTGAATGCTTTTAAAATATTTTATAAAGCTCTGAATTTTATAAATCTCTGTGAATCAAATATATCATTGTTCTGTTTCTTCAAGAGTAGCTTATCATTGTCAAAAGGTTATTTTTCATGTTAGAACAGTCACGATCAAACTTATTGAAAAGACATATTTTATCACAAACACTCCAAGTCTGTCAAGAAAATTTGAAATGGGGTTCATTTATCAACAAGTAGCCAAAAGGAAAGAAAGAAAAGTATGTTTCTGCTGCTATTATTTCTTTTCTGATTAGCAAACAGAACAATCTGCTGATATCCTTAGGGTCTATTCTAGAATGGAACATTTGGAGGAAGGAGGGAATTCCTGTGAAACCAGACTGTAATGAACACTTATAAAACCCACCTCTCCAGTATTTAGTATATAACATTATCAGGCAGAAACAAATCCAGACGAAAGCAATCTTGACCCTCTTTCCAACTAAAGATATTTTATCTTCACATCTAAACTTTAATCATTTTAAAATTTGAAATGTGAACTTGCAATTAGCATACTAAGCTGATGTATTGTGAAACCACCCACCCACCTATCTACCTGTGTAACTACCTACTAAGAGAGAGAGAGAGAGAGAGCATTAAAACAAAATATAATAAATAAGAACATTATTTTCTGTCATATGAATGAAGAATTTATAACAAACAGATTCATATTCTTAACTGTGTATTAATTTTTTTTATAAGCATGGTTCTTCAAATCTTGAAAAGCTGTTATCATTGTCCCCCTCTTTCACAAGGACTCTGATATTACTGTGTAATAATCATAAAACACTCAGTAAATCTGAAAATGCAGATCACACTGACTTTCTTTGGTTTTATGGGTTTTGTAGTAGCCAAGATGCATCCACTTATCAAATTTCATGATTGGATCATCAACAAGACCCAAGAAATGAACTTTAAACACAAAATTTGAACAAAGGCACTAAGCATAAAATAACAGACACAAATACCGTATCATTATTTAATCAATAAAACTACTAATACAGTACAGACCCTGTATCATTACTTTAATCAAAACAACTATTACAGGCCCTGTATCATTACTTAACAGAACTAGTACAGTATAGAGCATGTATCATTACTTAATCAATACAACAACTAGTACAGACCATGTGTCATTACTGAATCAACACAACAACTAGTTCAGACCCTGTATCATTACTGAATCAACACAACAACTAGTTCAGACCCTGTATCATTACTGAATCAACAAAACAACTAGTACAGACCCTGTATAATTACTTAATCAACACAACAATTAGTACAGACCCTGTATCAATATTTAATCAACAAAACAACTAGTACAGACCCTGTATCATTACTTAATCAACAAAACAACTTGTACAGACACTGTATCATTACTTAATCAAAACAACAAGTACCGACCCTGTATCTTTATTTAATCAACACAACAACTAGTAGTACAGACCCTGTATCATTACTTAATCAACAAAACTAGTACAGACCCTGTATCATTACTTAATCAACAAAACAACTAGTACAGACAGTGTATCATTACTTAATCACAACAACTAGTACAGACCCTGTATCAATATTTAATCATCACAACTAGTACAGACCCTGTATCATTACTTAATCAACACAACATCTAGTAGTACAGACCCTGTAACATTATGTAATCAACACAACTAGTACAGATCCTGTATCATTACTTAATCAACACAACTAGTACAGACCCTGTATCATTACTTAATCAACACAACAACTAGTACAGACCCTGTATCAATATTTAATCAACAAACAACTAGTACAGACCCTGTATCATTACTTAATCAAAACAACAAATGCATACCCTGTATCATTACTTAAACAACTAGTACAGACCCTGTATCATTACTTAATCAAAACAAATGCAGACCCTGTATCATTACTTAATCAACAAAACTTGTACAGACCCTGTATCATTAATCAACAAAACAACTTGTACAGACACTGTATCATTACTTAATCAAAACAACAAGTACCGACCCTGTATCTTTATTTAATCAACACAACAACTAGTACAGACACTGTATCATTACTTAATCAACACAACAACTAGTACAGACCCTGTATCAATATTTAATCATCACAACTAGTACAGACCCTATATCATTACTTAATCAACACAACAACTAGTAGTACAGACCCTGTAACATTACATAATCAACACAACTAGTACAGATCCTGTATCATTACTTAATCTACAAAACAACTAGTATAGACCCTGTATCATTACTTAATCAACACAACAACTAGTAGTACAGACCCTGTAACATTATTTAATCAATACAACTAGTACAGACCCTGTATCATTATTTAGTCAACACACTAGTACAGACCCTATAACATTACTTAATCAACACAACTAGTACAGACCACGTATCATTACTTAATCAACAAAACAACTAGTACAGACCCTGTAACATTACTTAATCAAAACAACCAATGCAGACCCTGTATCATTACTTAATCAACAAAACAACTTGTAAAGACCCTGCATCATTACATAATCAACAAATAACTAGTACAGACCCTGTATCATTACTTAATCAACAAAACAACTAGTACAGACCGTGTATTATTACTTAATCACAACAACTAGTACAGACCCTGTATCAATATTTAATCATCACAACAGCTAGTACAGTACAGACCATGTATCAATATTTATTCATCACAACAACTAATACAGAACAGACCCTGTATCATTACTTTAATCAATACAAAAACTAGTACAGGCCCTGTATTATTACTTAATCAAAACAACAACTAGTACAGACCCTGTACAATTTATTAATCAACACAACAACTAGTACAGACCCTGTATCAATATTTAATCATCACAACAGCTAGTACAGTACATACCCTGTATCATTACTTAATCAACACAACATCTAGTACAGACCCCATATAATTAAGTAATCAACACAACTAGGACCAATCCTGTGTCATTACTTAATTATCACAACAACTAGGACAGACCCTGTATCATTACTTAATCAACACAACAACTAGTACAGTCCCTGCAACAGTACTTAATCAACACAACTAGTACACACCCTGTAACATTACTTAATCAAAACAACTAGTACAGACCCTGTATCATTACTTAATCAACACAACTAGTACACACCCTGTAACATTACTTAATCAAAACAACTAGTACAGACCCTGTATCATTACTTAATCAACACAACTAGTATAGACCCTGCAATAGTACTTAATCAACACAACAACTAGTACAGACCAAGTATCATTATTTAATAATCACAACTAGTACATACCCTGTAATATTACTTAATCAACACAACTAGTATAGACCACGTATCATTACTTAATCAACAAAACTAGTACAGACCATGTATCATTACTTAATCAATACAACAAGTACAGACCCTGTATCATTATTTAATCAACACAACTAGTACAGACCCTGTATCATTACTTAATCAACACAACTAGTACAGACCCTGCAATAGTACTTAATCAACACAACAAGTACAGACCCTGTATCATTATTTAATCAACACAACAAGTACAGACCCTGTATCATTATTTAATCAACACAACTAGTACAGACCCTGTATTATTACTTAATCAACACAACTAGTATAGACCCTGCAATAGTACTTAATCAACACAACAACTAGTACAGACCAAGTATCATTATTTAATCATCACAACTAGTACATACCCTGTAGTATTACTTAATCAACACAACTAGTACAGACCACGTATCATTACTTAATCAACACAACAAGTAGTACAGATCCTGTAACATTACTTAATCAACACAACAACTAGTACAGCCCCTGTATCATTACTTAATCAACACAACTAGTACATACCTTGTATCATTACTTAATCAACAAAGAAACTAGTACAGACCCTGTATCATTATTTAATCAACACAACTAGTACAGACCCTGTATCATTACTTAATAAACACAACTAGTATAGACCCTGCAATAGTACTTAATCAACACAACAACTAGTACAGACCAAGTATCATTATTTAATCATCACAACTAGTACATACCATGTAGTATTACTTAATCAACACAACTAGTACAGACCACGTATCATTACTTAATCAACACAACAAGTAGTACAGACCCTGTAACATTACTTAATCAACACAACAACTAGTACAGCCCCTGTATCATTACTTAATCAACACAACTAGTACATACCTTGTATCATTACTTAATCAACAAAGCAACTAGTACAGACCCTGTATCATTATTTAATCAACACAACTAGTACAGACCCTGTATCATTATTTAATCAACACAACTAGTACAGACCCTATAACATTACTTAATCAACACAAGTAGTACAGACCACATATCATTATTTAATCAACACAACAAGTACAGACCCTGTATCTTTATTTAATCAACACAACTAGTACAGACCCTGTATCATTATTTAATCAACACAACTAGTACAGACCCTATAACATTACTTAATCAACACAAGTAGTACAGACCACATATCATTATTTAATCAACACAACAAGTACAGACCCTGTATCTTTATTTAATCAACACAACTAGTACAGACCCTGTATCATTACTTAATCAACAAAACAACTAGTAAGTAGTACAGACCCTGTAACATTACATAATCAACACAACTAGTACAGACCCTGTATCATTACTTAATCTACACAATTCTTTACTCCTATACAAAAGATTCATAAGCTTTACATATAGAACAACATTATCCTGAATCTTGCTGGGAAGGGGGGGGGGGGAATTGGTAATTGGGACATTAATGTTTTGATGTGCAATACAGAATGAACAGTATTTATACAGTGTGCAAAAAGCCCAAACTGAAAATGCTGGGTTCCAGATTAGTAATAGTCTGCTAGCCTCTGGCAAGTAAATTTTTGGACAAGTAAATTTTGGATTAGTAACTTTCATAATTTTAACAGTCTGATGGACATGTAAGTTTCAATTGTCAACAATCAGTGTTTGATAATGCTATCATATATACTTTTAAAAAATCTGAATATTTGGATGATGCCATGTTCTTTTGGAGATAACTGCATAAATCCCTTGTAATCATTACCCTTAGAGAATTAGATTTAGTATATTCTGTTGTTGCAAATGGTGATTTTATATTCTGCTTTCCATGTTCGACTCATTTATTCTGGAAGCTGATTCTATACATTTCTGAGACCCAATTGCCACTTAGTAAGATGAAACAAATAGGATCTGACTTCTTATATTTCCAAATAGGGGGTGGGGTGGAATGACATTAAAGAAAGGAATAATTGTTATGATAAGGAAAAGCATAAACAAATATTTCAGCCGACTCGGGCAAAATACAGGGAATGGCTGAATTATGATGAGTGAACAACATTATGCAATATAATTCATGTATAGAGTTCATAAAAAACAAACATAGAAAAAATCTGCATTCTGTGCAGAGTGTTTCAATTTTAAAACTGAATCAATAGTCACACATGAAAACTGACTCAGTAATTGCACATGAAAACTGACTCAGTAATTACACATGAAAACTGAATCAGTAGTCACACATGAAAACTGATTCAGTAATTGCACATGAAAACTGACTCAGCAATTGCACATGAAAACTGAATCAGTAGTCACACATTAAAACTTAATCAATAGTCACACACATGAAAACTGACTCAGTAATTGCACATGAAAACTGAATCAGTAGTCACACATGAAAACTGATTCAGTCATTGCACATGAAAACTTAATCAGTAATTGCACATGAAAACTGAATTAGTAGTCACACATTAAAACTGAATCAGTAGTCACACATGAAGCTGACTCAGTAATTTCACTTGAAAACTGAATCAGTAGTCACACATTAAAACTGAATCAGTAGTCACATATGAAAACTGAATCAATAATTGCTCATGAAAAATGAATAAATCAGTAATTGCACATGAAAACTAAATCAGTAGCCACACATGAAAACTGAAAATTAGTAGTTGCAAATGAAAACTGAATCAGCAGTCATACACGAAAACTGAAAAACACAAAAAGAATTCAAAGAGAAGAACAGATATGCAGATTCACCAGAAGAGTTGACCGGTGGTAAAATCTTGGAAATTTGAATCAGAATGTGTTTGACTGGCTCATTAATTTGTTTCCAAAGGCACATACATTTGGAAAGAACTGAAGACCATTTTTTTTATTTTGTCTGGATGTGTCAGCTAGAAATCGGTTGAAAGAAAGGAAGGAATGATAAACAGTATATGGCTGAAAGTGAAAAGCAAAAATTTTTAAAAAGTGAAAGAAGCAAGGTTCATTCAGTAGCATGATGTATGCACAGACAATTCAATTTAGGAGGGGAAAATTGTATATGTAAGAATTTACAAAGCAGACAATTCAATTCAGGAGGGGGAAATTGTATATGTAAGAATTTACAAAGCAGAGGTTAATTCGTTGTTCCTGGCAAAAGACACTGGATAAAAAGCCTGATGTTGAAGGGATCCTGAAGAGGATCATAACTGCTATGGAGCTGATAACTGACAGAAAAAGATTTCTTCATTGGTAGTGATGGAGCAAGTATAAAAATTAGCGAAATATACTGGAACTATAGATAAATTGAAAAACATCCAGCCAGGATTACAGTGTATCCACTTCTTCTCAAACAATCGAAAATCATGCTTTATTAAATGGCTTATAAAGATGTAGTTAAAAAAATGTGCATTACACAAAAATGAAGATTTATTTCACTGGACTGAATTATTTGAACTGCAACTGTGACCACAAAAGATGCACTCTAAAGAGATCATTTACTGATGTAGATGTATCACAACTCGTACAAAGGATAGCTGGAGCTACACAATGGTAACTGCACAGAGAGAGATGTAGCCCGAGAACTTGATATAGTCATCAAGAACCACCATGAATGGAGTTTAATTTAAAAATGAAATACCCACTGAATAGTTAAAATGTGCATTGAAATCTGACCGCCATGCACATACAATGCTACTGAATCATTATATATATATATATATATATATATATATATATATATATATATATATATATATATATATATATATATATATATATAGTTACAAGTCTATGCTCTTACAATTAGTAACAGAAAAGAGTGAAGAAAACAAGCCTTGTCAAATTTGACAAATATTTTTTTTCTTCCTAGACTTCAAAGTGAAAAATAAGAAGAAAGACAGTATTGTGAATTAAATTTTAAAAAAATCCAAGAATTAAAAACACAAATCATAGTAATAAAAAGTTCTGAAGAAAATTCAGTTAAAGTCTCAAGGAGATATAAAAAAAATGAAGGTGATGTGTCTCTTGTTGAACAACATAGATATTATCCCAGATTTTAATTCAGTATGAATTCCAATGAATGTCTTTATCCAAGAATTTTATCAGAGCACTTTTGTATTTCCAGAGAAAGTAATCACTTCAATTCAATATTTTTTAAGACAATAAAATTCAGCTCAAACTGGTCACAACTTAATACAATTTAAAGTGCTAGATGTTAAAGCACAACTGGTAAAATTCTCAGTCACATGATAATACAGTTCTCTGCTTGACCTTAGGTAACATTAGCATTTTCTAGAAACAACCATTACCTATAGGAAAATAACCTTCTAATGAGCCTTGTTTATTTACTTATAAATATATATTTATATATATTTATATTGACTATTATATACATATTATATTAATTAAACCAATTAACCCTAATTAGTTTTACACTAATCAGTAATGTTGGATTTTAAATAAGGCTTATTTCTATTACCAGCTGCCTTCCCAGAAAGGAGCTTCATCAGTGACACATAGAAAGGCCAAATGGTTTCTTGAAAGCAATCACTTTTAAAAATAAAGATGATTACCATATATACTCATCTATAAGACAAATCCTACTGCAAACTGCACAGACCCAGATCAGCTGTTGCACAATGTGCCAGCAAATCTGGGTTTGTACAGTTTGTTAAGAGTATTCAGTTTGTCATGCTACAGCAGATGAGGATCTTTGATGTTAGTAGTTTAACACAATAAACAAGTATATCATCATGCTGTAGATAAATACAAAGAATTATGCTTTTAATGATCTTACAATTCCATCTGGTCTGAGACGAAATGTTGAAAGGTGGATACATGTGAGACGAAATGGTGAAAGGTGGATACATGTGAGACGAAATGGTGAAAGATGTTTATGACCTTATGGTCTATCTGACCTACTCTTCATAACATTCCATACAGATGACAATCAAACTTATGATCACCAGCAGTACATTTGTGTAATATTTCAAGATGGCATATAACGAGGAAAAAACAATAAAATGACCCAGACTCCAGGAAAGTCCCCATTAGACTGGCTTTCATTGGTTTCTCTAATGTGAAGACAGAGTACATGAACATGCTGACTGTTTTTGGTCTTAAATAATAATAATCTTTTATTTTTCAAAAGCAGTAGGGTAGATTTAAACTATAACAGTATGTGCACTAGATGGGATTTAATACTGTATTTTTGTCCTACCACAGGTAGAATCACACGTATGTTAATGGGTAACCAAAACAAATGCTTATATCAGAGCAAATTTTAATCTAATCATGTCATGATTAATTCCCCTCTTATTTTATCATAATGTGAAAGATAACTTCTAATAATCTAGCCTAGATTTAAATTACACCCACCAAAGGAAAATAGTGACCTGTTAGCTCTGCCCATTTCATTCCAATTTTGGTGTACTGGTCAGTAAGAAGTAAAAAATAGTCTATAATAAATGATGATCTGTTATTGACAGCACACATGATATAGGAAGTGGTGCTAGTGGTGAATCAAGACTGATGCCCCAGTTCAAAGCAATGTGCATCATAAAACTTCACATGTTGGAATTTTCATGCAACAGATTCAGATTTAAATTCCAGGCATGAAAATCCAAGACTATTGAGAATCTTGCATCATTAGTGTGCATCACACTAAAACCATTTTTTAAACCGGCTTGCTTTGCTTTTGTTATAAACTTTATCTGTCTTAGACAACACTAACAGTAACATCACTGTTATTAACCTCACCATTAAAATCTTTTTGTTTTTGTCATTTTAAATCTCGACAATATTAAACTTCTTTTCATACATAAATTGTTTATCCTATTACCTTTTCTATGATGCTATATGGTCTTACAGTGCTGGCATGCCATAAAACCACAATCGATAAATCAACATTGCTGTTTAGTTCCCCATATCATTTTCATTTCAATTTACGTTACACACACATCCTGGTCTGACTTTCCACTGCATAATGATGAAAATGGTCTAGCTGACACATGCTCTGTGTAACAGAGAATAAAGCATAGACAGACTGGGGTTCAAACCCAGTACTGCTGATCGCTAGATCGGCCTCCCTACAACCTATCAAAACTGACGTGCCCTGTCATATTCCTTACATATGTTCTCATGTATTACCATTGTGCTTTTATTGTGGGACCTTAGGAAATTTGTTCGATGCCTAACCCTCTTTAATGAGCTGTAGACGCATTACATATAGACTGCTCTGGTGGCCTAGTGGTTAGAGCATCCTCCTCTGATGTGGGATGTCGAGGATTTAATCCCCAGCAGAGTAATACCAAAAATTTTTAAAAATGGTACTAATAGCTATCTCGCTAGGTGCTCAGCATTAAGAGGTTAGTGTTAGGACTGGTTGGTCTGGTATCAGGATAATGTGACTGGGGGGAACATGCTACATGTCTGCAGCATGATGCCCCAGTGCTAGACATCACTTTAAACTGCCACACCGCAGACATCGTAGCGATATGACTGAACAATTGTTAAAGCTTCGTTGAAAATTTGATAACACACAGATACATTACATGTAATGCTTGAGACACACCAGATTGGTTTGGAAAAATTGTTTCTTAACAAGTAATAAGTATTGCGCACTTTATGTCTAAACTTCCACATGCACACAACTTCTCTTCTGGCAAAGATAATTTCATTGTTCATGTGTTATACGTCATAATCATTTTACAAAAAAAGATAATACCCTCACCTGTTTTACACTTTATATGGCTGACACCAGCATCTAGCCCCTGACTCGTCTCTAAGGCGGTGGTAGGAACAAGACATGACCCCGAAAGCGTTAGCACCACAGGCTGATTTGCACCGTAATTTTCAGTTAACGCGGGCGATCTCCCCGGGGTGATTGAATCTGCCGACATTTCCCTCACAAAGCCTGGTAAATTCTCCATTATGTCGTTTGTATCAGTAACTTGTGCAGTTCTTTCTTATTTCCTTTAAAGAGTATAATTTTTACATAACGATTAAAGCTTTGTGTTAGAATCAGTTGACACTTCGTGCACACCTATCATGCGGGGAAATCCCCGTGCATTGAGTAGTCATCAAGGGAAAATCCCATTAATTCATTGCCATCTTTGAGTGTCTATCTGCAGTTAAGATCCTGAAATACTTCTTAACCTTACAAACTGAACCGAATTTAGAATAATGTGCCCAAACATTGGTGCCATTGTCCTGTCAATGGAAATTCCAACGCTGCTCCCTGACAGCTGAGAGACAATGTACTTTTTTTAATTCTAATGGCGGATCACCTTAGTTGTTAGGGTACGTATCTGTTGAAGCAACAGTGGTTGTAAGTTTGAGTATTTTAAAATTTTGAAACCACTAAGACATCTTATCAAACGTATGTATTTGCTTTCCATACACTAAATTATCAAATGAAACAGATGCAAGGCACATTTAACACTATGCACTATGATATAAAATATAAACAAATGGCATGTATTGAATGTGGTAAGAATCCCGGGTCATTGACTTATCATTTCAAAACTGAAATGCAATATGTACGTGGAAAATATTTTTGTTGCGATCGTAACTACCGAGATCAATGCTCTCATTCGGAGTTCTATTAAAACAAACCCTAACTAGGAACCAAGATAATCAAATAATGGCCATCGATACCACACGGGGAGGGGTATAAAGATAAATTACGCATTTTAGCAAGATCTGCATCCCTATAGACCGAAATTACGTGATTGCAGTCCATAAGTGTGTACGATCTCATATGTTATCACTGTTTAACCATTTCCCCGAATTTCCAGTAGCAGCATTTCACCGAATGTGCCACCGGATATCTTATAAATTCCTTACTGTTAAAATAAAAAATCAAGAATCGGAGCACCTGCCCTTAAAAGAGCGCATAGCATGCTTCAACAACAACAGCCTTAGGGCATTGGAATCCAAACCTGGTATTGGGAGGGTCTACGATGCACTGAAAGTATCTTCATTTAGCTGTGCCTACTCTAATTAAAAATTAATATTGAGTAATTTAAATTCAATATGAAAAACATGTATTTAACGTAGGGGGAAAAAAAGCCATAATAATTTAAATTTTGAGACCTGGTATTCCCGAATCCAAATTATCATGTATGTATGTATGTATGTATGTATGTATGTATGTATGTATGTATGTATGTATGTATGTATGTATGTCTGTATGTATGTATGTATGTATGTTGGCACTGTTAGTCTCCAGAGACGATGGAAGTGCGTCCATGAGAGATGTCCCGCTTGGTGGTTGTGCAGCGTCTGTAGTGGCTATATAGGCCATGTAGACCAACAAGGGACTGGAAGGCCTTGCTGCACTTGAAAGTTAAGTCTAGTTTTTGTTGGAGCTGCTTCTTCTTCATCCGAGATCCCTTTTCATCAGCTAGCAACCGTATCTTGTCCTCGCCGGCTTTCAAGCCAGTGATCAGAGCGTGTCGCCAGCGGGGCCTGTCTATAGCAAGCTCTTCCCAGGTGCTTATATCGATGTCAAGGGCTTTCATGTCGCGCTTGCAGACATCATTGAAGGTAAATGTGGCCATCCGATCGATCTTTTGCTAGAGGCAAGTTATGAATAAAGTAGGTCTTTTAGGATCCATCGTCATCGATCTGACCTACATGGCCCAGACATCTGATGCGACGTTGACAGAGGAGTGTGACAATGCTGAAAATCTTGCCACGTTCAAGCACCTCGTTGTTTGTTACTCTATCAATCAAAGTGATCCAGAGCATGCGTCAGAGACATCGCATTTGGAAGGCGCTCAGTCTTTTCTCTTGTGAAGTGTACAGAGTCCAAGTTTCACTGACATACAGTAGACTGCTTAGCACGCAGGCACGGTACACGGAGATCTTAGTGTTCAGGGACAGCATACTATTGTTCCACTCTTTGTGACAACCTGGTGAGAATTGTCGATGCCTTTCCAATCCGTTTGTTGAGCTTAGCATCAAGCGGCAAGTTGTTGGTTATGGTAGTGCCGCTGTACGGGAACTGACTGTCTACGTCAAGTTCGTAGTTGTTGATGCTGATTCTTGGGGGAGGGGGACATGTTCTGAGCCATCATGTTTGTTTTCTTTAGGCTGATGATCAGCGCAAACCCACGGCATGATTTAGCAAAGCTGTCCATCAGGCGCTGTAACTCAGATTCTGTGTGAGTGGCTAGGTCAGCATCGTCGGCGAAGAGCATGTCCTTGATGGTTGCTTAACGCACTTTGCACTTTGTCTTTAGTCGTGCCAGGTTAAAATATTTTCGGTCTGATCGCGTGAGCATGTATGTCCCTTATGTGGATGTCCCAAAGGCATACTTGGATAGGACAGCGATGAAGATACCGAAGAGCGTGGGGCTTGAACTCAACCCTGTTTCACTCCGCTGTGTATGTTGAATGGGTTGGACGTTGAGCCATCCTCCTGCACTGTGCATTTCATGTCATCGTGGAAGGACTGGATCATGCTTTGTAGTTTTGGAGGGCATACAGTCTTTGCCAGGTTTGTGAAGAGAGTTTGTATCTTTCTGACCAGATCGAATGCCTTGGTGAGGTCTATAAAGGCAAGGAAGAGGGGCTTGTGTTGTACTTTGCATTTCTCATTCAGCTGCCTGACGCAGAAGATCATGTCGATTGTGGACCCCTCTGCGCTGAGTCTGACTTTACCCCGATGCTGAGAATGGATATGTCCTTGTAGTTGTTGCAGTCTCTTCTGTCGCCTTTGTTCTTGTACTGGGTTACAATGTTGGCGACTTTCATGTCCTGAGGCACTGCACCCTCATCCCAGCACTGGCAGAGGAGGTCGTGCAGGTGTGTGAGCAGCACTATTCAGCCGCACTTGATTACTTCTGCTGGGATACCATCCTTCCCTGTGGCTTTACCTAAGGACAATTTCTCTAAGCCTTCTTTACTTCTGCCACAGTTGGTTACTCGTCCAGTTTGGCCTGAGCGGGAGGTTTTCAATCGTGTTGACCGCATTGTTGGTCACGTGGTTCTCTGTGAAGTAAAGTTTAAAGTAGTACTCCACCAAACGCTCCATCTGCTTACCATTGTCATGGATGGTAGACTTCAGTGGTGCTATCGCTTTCTTCGTGAGACCCATTGCTTTCTTTATGCCATCGTACATGCCACTGATGTCTCCAATATTTCCTACTGAATGGATGCTCTGAAAAGCTAAAGCCAGTATTCATTGGCGCACTGCCGTGCCAACCTCTGCACTTTGCTTCTGGTAAACCTGTATGCCTCTAGAGTCGTCTGGTAGGGAGCTCAGGTCGTTTGCATTCCAGGTGAGCACTGCGACGCTCTTTTATGGCTGGCGTGAGTGTGGCGTAGTTAGCCTCAAATCAGTCGTTCGTCTTTGACTGCTTCTTACCAAAGATCCGTGTGGCTGTGCTGTGCACAGTCTCTTTGATATCATCCATCTCCTCTTTGGCACTGCCGTTGGGAGGTTCTGAGTCAATCTTCTTGGAGAACGCATAAGTGAAATTATCAGTTTTGTCTAGATAAGACGTCTTGCTCACGTCATTTCATGGTTTACCCTCCTGCCTAGAGCGGTATATCTTCTTCGGTTTCATTGTTAAGCGTCTCAGCGAAAACAACTCCATCAAAGCATTTCTATGGATGCAGTTTTTATATTTCTCAAAAGAACTGCCTCTGGAAATCTTATGGATGCATGCATTATCTTCAACGAGTATCGGTTTTCTGACTCGTTCTTAGGAAAGGGATATACACAATCTACTATTATTCTGCTAAATGGTTCGTCCAATGCAGGGGTGAACCTTGGGTATCTACTTAAATAGGTTTTCCAACCATCTGATACGTGTTACAAAACCTTCAGTATTTAGAACATCCCTTTTATTTTTCTGCCAATAGAAATGATTCAAGTTTTTGTGATAAGTTTTATTGATCTTTAAATGACCCCTCAAAAGGCGTTTCAAGAATTTCCTGTCGGTACGACTCCAGAACAACAATTTGGTAGCTCACTGACCACTCGTCACTAGCGTGCTACCTCAGCTGGCCTCCAGTTTTTCCCCCATTTTTCAAAGACTTACAAAAATGGTACTAACAGCTGCCTCGCTTGACGCTCAGCATAAAGAGGTTAGTGTTAGGACTGGTCGGCCTGGTGTCAGGATAATGTGACTGGGTGAGACATCATGCTACATGTCTGCGGCATGATGTCTCAGTGCTAGACATCACTATAAACTGCCTCACTGCAGACATCGTAGCGATATGACTGAAAAATTGTTAAAGCTACGTTAAAAATCCTAATCAAACAAACAAACAAAATCCCCCATTTTTCACAAAATAAAATGGGACTTATGTGGCTTCAATTTCATTAATAACACTCTGAAAGAAACAACAGATCTGATGATCTTCTCGTTCAGCAATCATTGATTGTCTTTTATCGCCCTGATTAGTATACAGAGAATGAGTAGTAAAACGAGGATCGATGTTACCTTTCGGCTGATCAAAACCAGGAGCAAAAATGACATCATCAAAAGCCTTTTTAAAAAAAAAATATGTAAGTTAAAGGAATAATTGTATGATCAACATCATTGTCAAGACTTTGTTTGCCATATCACTGCACAAGATGGTTATAAATCATGATTTCTATTCTTAACAGGATAACGTTTTGAGTCAAATAAGGTTTGTCAGTTGCAAAAGGATTAACCATAACCTTATCACCAGTTAAGTCATTGCCTTGCAATAAATTCATACCTTTGACAGGGCAAGAAGTTAATACCCCTATAACCACTGGTCCTGAGACTACTTCTGATGCCAAATTTACACAATTAGAGGGAACAAGCCGCATTTCTCCATGAATAAGAATACTTTCATTAGAAGGCTCTTCTCAGACCAAGGCAAAATACTTTATAGTAAAACACTCAGAAAGCTCCTAGGTCCTTAATATATTAATAACGACATGATTGGCAAAATCACCAATTAGATATATAGAATCTTTTGATTTGAATGGTTCATTATTCTCAATAATAAAATCAGACTGGGTTTTGTTCCACCCCTAGGTGGGCAACCTATTTTTCAATGTAGCCATAGGTGTGGCGAATGAGAAAAGAAATTCGCCACACCATGCAAATATTAACAAATTAGGTTACTGCATCAAAACTTTTAAAACAAATAGCACACTGTTTCAACTAGTTATTCAAAACATGTATGTACATTTTAACTACCCAGTTACAATTGCCTCAGACGCAAATGATAAAACCAAATTGTTCAAATTGAAAACAATGAGAACATGTAATGCGAAATTTCACACTCCTTTTGTCTGACAAGTAGTATAATGTTGGCTGAATATCTGAATCAACAATTCGAGATCTGTCTTTTGACTTGATGAATTCCATTGTAGAGAACGTCCATTCACTTACCCACGTTGATTCAAACATAGACAATGATCCAGCAATCAACATGTTGAAGGAATGACGAAGAAGCGTGTTCAATGTGAGACCAGAGGAGGAAAAATATGTTGTCATAACTATGTCATCGAGAATCCTGAGATTACCCTCATTGACACAAGACATTTCATATATTTGATGCACGTTTAATGTTTTTCAAAATGTGTCACCACGAAAACACGGAACATATACGGTGTAATTGACTCCATAAATCAGATGGTACACATTATAATTACCTTAGCTGCATATAAACAAGTCTGTACATAACATTCCCATGAAATATATTAAGTCATTTATTTTTATTTTAATTGTTTCTTTGTCAGATTCAAATTTGACATTTTAAGTTTAAGATTCATTCATTGGAAGATGACCTGTACTCTACAAATAAACACCAGATGTTGACCTCATTTCTGACCTGGCTTCGGAGTTGTAAACAAGCTTTTAATATGATTGGTTGATTCCAAGGACATTATGGAGCTTTGTTATAAACATCTTTCTATTTTTAGTTCTTGAGAGTAAAAATAACTGATTCTCATCTGGGTCATACGGTGTGCACGAGATTTTTTGAACGTAAATTTGTTCTAAAGATTCTAGAAGATCATGTGACCCCTTCCTTGTTTACGTAAAAACAGGTATATAAATTATCTTTTGGAGCGAACTATTTAGTAGAAGTTGGGCTGTTAGAATATTAAGTTGTATTGTTTTGAGTACTGGACATTATTTCAATACGTTAGGATCAAGAGGATTTATTTTGTTATTTATCTGGAAAACAATTGTGCTCATTGAATTTCATAAGACCAGAACTGACTTCATCACGTGACATCGTCTTCCATCTTGGATGCTTCACTAAGACTCGAACTGGAAATTATTAGGACATTTTATTACCAGAACTTTTGCTATTTCACTAGTGGATTATATTTTGAATTAATTTTGGATTAATTTTGGGAATTGATTCTTAAAACCATAAGTTTATTTTTTCTTTTCTGGAAAATATTTGTGCTCAATAAATTGTTTATTAAGTTTTTACAAGCTTGTTATTTTACTCTATCTATGCTACTGTTTATTCGAGCCTAAGCACGTAACAATATGTAGACGCTCTCGTGTTCGTCTAGTCTATGTGGAATTTATTTCTCTAATGTTTTGTCTTCATTCATTTCTATCTCTATCACGTCACTGCTATTGTAACTGCTCTCGTGTTCGTCTAGTCTATGTGGAATTTATTTCTCTAATGTTTTGTCTTCATTCATTTCTATCTCTATCACGTCACTGCTATTGTAACGCTCTCGTGTTCGTCTAGTCTATGTGGAATTTATTTCTCTAATGTTTTGTCTTCATTCATTTCTATCTCTATCACGTCACTGGACATTATTTCAATACGTTAGGATCAAGAGGATTTATTTTGTTATTTATCTGGAAAACAATTGTGCTCATTGAATTTCATAAGACCAGAACTGACTTCATCACGTGACATCGTCTTCCATCTTGGATGCTTCACTAAGACTCGAACTGGAAATTATTAGGACGTTTTATTACCAGAACTTTTGCTATTTCACTAGTGGATTATATTTTGAATTAATTTTGGATTAATTTTGGGAATTGATTCTTAAAACCATAAGTTTATTTTTTCTTTTCTGGAAAATATTTGTGCTCAATAAATTGTTTATTAAGTTTTTACAAGCTTGTTATTTTACTCTATCTATGCTACTGTTTATTCGAGCCTAAGCACGTAACAATATGTAGACGCTCTCGTGTTCGTCTAGTCTATGTGGAATTTATTTCTCTAATGTTTTGTCTTCATTCATTTCTATCTCTATCACGTCACTGCTATTGTAACTGCTCTCGTGTTCGTCTAGTCTATGTGGAATTTATTTCTCTAATGTTTTGTCTTCATTCATTTCTATCTCTATCACGTCACTGCTATTGTAACGCTCTCGTGTTCGTCTAGTCTATGTGGAATTTATTTCTCTAATGTTTTGTCTTCATTCATTTCTATCTCTATCACGTCGCTGCTATTGTAACGCTCTCGTGTTCGTCTAGTCTATGTGGAATTTATTTCTCTAATGTTTTGTCTTCATTCATTTCTATCTCTATCACGTCACTGCTATTGTAACGCTCTCGTGTTCGTCTAGTCTATGTGGAATTTATTTCTCTAATGTTTTGTCTTCATTCATTTCTATCTCTATCACGTCACTGCTATTGTAACGCTCTCGTGTTCGTCTAGTCTATGTGGAATTTATTTCTCTAATGTTTTGTCTTCATTCATTTCTATCTCTATCACGTCACTGCTATTGTAACGCTCTCGTGTTCGTCTAGTCTATGTGGAATTTATTTCTCTAATGTTTTGTCTTCATTCATTTCTATCTCTATCACGTCACTGCTATTGTAACGCTCTCGTGTTCGTCTAGTCTATGTGGAATTTATTTCTCTAATGTTTTGTCTTCATTCATTTCTATCTCTATCACGTCACTGCTATTGTAACTGCTCTCGTGTTCGTCTAGTCTATGTGGAATTTATTTCTCTAATGTTTTGTCTTCATTCATTTCTATCTCTATCACGTCACTGCTATTGTAACGCTCTCGTGTTCGTCTAGTCTATGTGGAATTTATTTCTCTAATGTTTTGTCTTCATTCATTTCTATCTCTATCACGTCACTGCTATTGTAACGCTCTCGTGTTCGTCTAGTCTATGTGGAATTTATTTCTCTAATGTTTTGTCTTCATTCATTTCTATCTCTATCACGTCACTGCTATTGTAACGCTCTCGTGTTCGTCTAGTCTATGTGGAATTTATTTCTCTGATGTTTTGTCTTCATTCATTTCTATCTCTATCACGTCACTGCTATTGTAACGCTCTCGTGTTCGTCTAGTCTATGTGGAATTTATTTCTCTAATGTTTTGTCTTCATTCATTTCTATCTCTATCACGTCACTGCTATTGTAACTGCTCTCGTGTTCGTCTAGTCTATGTGGAATTTATTTCTCTAATGTTTTGTCTTCATTCATTTCTATCTCTATCACGTCACTGCTATTGTAACGCTCTCGTGTTCGTCTAGTCTATGTGGAATTTATTTCTCTAATGTTTTGTCTTCATTCATTTCTATCTCTATCACGTCACTGCTATTGTAACGCTCTCGTGTTCGTCTAGTCTATGTGGAATTTATTTCTCTAATGTTTTGTCTTCATTCATTTCTATCTCTATCACGTCACTGCTATTGTAACGCTCTCGTGTTCGTCTAGTCTATGTGGAATTTATTTCTCTAATGTTTTGTCTTCATTCATTTCTATCTCTATCACGTCACTGCTATTGTAACGCTCTTGTGTTCGTCTAGTCTATGTGGAATTTATTTCTCTAATGTTTTGTCTTCATTCATTTCTATCTCTATCACGTCACTGCTATTGTAACGCTCTCGTGTTCGTCTAGTCTATGTGGAATTTATTTCTCTAATGTTTTGTCTTCATTCATTTCTATCTCTATCACGTCACTGCTATTGTAACGCTCTCGTGTTCGTCTAGTCTATGTGGAATTTATTTCTCTAATGTTTTGTCTTCATTCATTTCTATCTCTATCACGTCACTGCTATTGTAACGCTCTCGTGTTCGTCTAGTCTATGTGGAATTTATTTCTCTAATGTTTTGTCTTCATTCATTTCTATCTCTATCACGTCACTGCTATTGTAACGCTCTCGTGTTCGTCTAGTCTATGTGGAATTTATTTCTCTAATGTTTTGTCTTCATTCATTTCTATCTCTATCACGTCACTGCTATTGTAACGCTCTCGTGTTCGTCTAGTCTATGTGGAATTTATTTCTCTAATGTTTTGTCTTCATTCATTTCTATCTCTATCACGTCACTGCTATTGTAACGCTCTCGTGTTCGTCTAGTCTATGTGGAATTTATTTCTCTAATGTTTTGTCTTCATTCATTTCTATCTCTATCACGTCACTTCTATTGTAACGCTCTCGTGTTCGTCTAGTCTATGTGGAATTTATTTCTCTAATGTTTTGTCTTCATTCATTTCTATCTCTATCACGTCACTGCTATTGTAACGCTCTCGTGTTCGTCTAGTCTATGTGGAATTTATTTCTCTAATGTTTTGTCTTCATTCATTTCTATCTCTATCACGTCACTGCTATTGTAACTGCTCTCGTGTTCGTCTAGTCTATGTGGAATTTATTTCTCTAATGTTTTGTCTTCATTCATTTCTATCTCTATCACGTCACTGCTATTGTAACGCTCTCGTGTTCGTCTAGTCTATGTGGAATTTATTTCTCTAATGTTTTGTCTTCATTCTTTTCTATCTCTATCACGTCACTGCTATTGTAACGCTCTCGTGTTCGTCTAGTCTATGTGGAATTTATTTCTCTAATGTTTTGTCTTCATTCATTTCTATCTCTATCACGTCACTGCTATTGTAATGCTCTCGTGTTCGTCTAGTCTATGTGGAATTTATTTCTCTAATGTTTTGTCTTCATTCATTTCTATCTCTATCACGTCATTGCTATTGTAACGCTCTCGTGTTCGTCTAGTCTATGTGGAATTTATTTCTCTAATGTTTTGTCTTCATTCTTTTCTATCTCTATCACGTCACTGCTATTGTAACGCTCTCGTGTTCGTCTAGTCTATGTGGAATTTATTTCTCTAATGTTTTGTCTTCATTCATTTCTATCTCTATCACGTCACTGCTATTGTAACTGCTCTCGTGTTCGTCTAGTCTATGTGGAATTTATTTCTCTAATGTTTTGTCTTCATTCATTTCTATCTCTATCACGTCACTGCTATTGTAACGCTCTCGTGTTCGTCTAGTCTATGTGGAATTTATTTCTCTAATGTTTTGTCTTCATTCATTTCTATCTCTATCACGTCACTGCTATTGTAACGCTCTCGTGTTCGTCTAGTCTATGTGGAATTTATTTCTCTAATGTTTTGTCTTCATTCATTTCTATCTCTATCACGTCACTGCTATTGTAACGCTCTCGTGTTCGTCTAGTCTATGTGGAATTTATTTCTCTAATGTTTTGTCTTCATTCATTTCTATCTCTATCACGTCACTGCTATTGTAACGCTCTCGTGTTCGTCTAGTCTATGTGGAATTTATTTCTCTAATGTTTTGTCTTCATTCATTTCTATCTCTATCACGTCACTGCTATTGTAACGCTCTCGTGTTCGTCTAGTCTATGTGGAATTTATTTCTCTAATGTTTTGTCTTCATTCATTTCTATCTCTATCACGTCACTGCTATTGTAACGCTCTCGTGTTCGTCTAGTCTATGTGGAATTTATTTCTCTAATGTTTTGTCTTCATTCATTTCTATCTCTATCACGTCACTGCTATTGTAACGCTCACGTGTTCGTCTAGTCTATGTGGAATTTATTTCTCTAATGTTTTGTCTTCATTCATTTCTATCTCTATCACGTCACTGCTATTGTAACGCTCTCGTGTTCGTCTAGTCTATGTGGAATTTATTTCTCTGATGTTTTGTCTTCATTCATTTCTATCTCTATCACGTCACTGCTATTGTAACTGCTCTCGTGTTCGTCTAGTCTATGTGGAATTTATTTCTCTAATGTTTTTTCTTCATTGATTTCTATCTCTATCACGTCACTGCTATTGTAACTGCTCTCGTGTTCGTCTAGTCTATGTGGAATTTATTTCTCTAATGTTTTGTCTTCATTCATTTCCATCTCTATCACGTCACTGCTATTGTAACTGCTCTCGTGTTCGTCTAGTCTATGTGGAATTTATTTCTCTAATGTTTTGTCTTCATTCATTTCTATCTCTATCACGTCACTGCTATTGTAACGCTCTCGTGTTCGTCTAGTCTATGTGGAATTTATTTCTCTAATGTTTTGTCTTCATTCATTTCTATCTCTATCACGTCACTGCTATTGTAACGCTCTCGTGTTCGTCTAGTCTATGTGGAATTTATTTCTCTAATGTTTTGTCTTCATTCATTTCTATCTCTATCACGTCACTGCTATTGTAACGCTCTCGTGTTCGTCTAGTCTATGTGGAATTTATTTCTCTAATGTTTTGTCTTCATTCATTTCTATCTCTATCACGTCACTGCTATTGTAACGCTCTCGTGTTCGTCTAGTCTATGTGGAATTTATTTCTCTAATGTTTTGTCTTCATTCATTTCTATCTCTATCACGTCACTGCTATTGTAACGCTCTCGTGTTCGTCTAGTCTATGTGGAATTTATTTCTCTAATGTTTTGTCTTCATTCATTTCTATCTCTATCACGTCACTGCTATTGTAACGCTCACGTGTTCGTCTAGTCTGTGTGGAATTTATTTCTCTAATGTTTTGTCTTCATTCATTTCTATCTCTATCACGTCACTGCTATTGTAACGCTCTCGTGTTCGTCTAGTCTATGTGGAATTTATTTCTCTAATGTTTTGTCTTCATTCATTTCTATCTCTATCACGTCACTGCTATTGTAACTGCTCTCGTGTTCGTCTAGTCTATGTGGAATTTATTTCTCTAATGTTTTGTCTTCATTCATTTCTATCTCTATCACGTCACTGCTATTGTAACTGCTCTCGTGTTCGTCTAGTCTATGTGGAATTTATTTCTCTAATGTTTTGTCTTCATTCATTTCTATCTCTATCACGTCACTGCTATTGTAACTGCTCTCGTGGGTTTGTATTATTTCTTTTCTATCTCTATCACGTCACTGCTATTGTAACTGCTCTCGTGGGTTTGTATTATTTCTTTTCTATCTCTATCACGTCACTGCTATTGTAACTGCTCTCGTGGGTTTGTATTATTTCTTTTCTATCTCTATCACGTCACTGCTATTGTAACGCTCTCGTGGGTTTGTATCATTTCTTTAGCATTTTTAGGCTCTTCTACCAAGCTTTCAATAATTGTCTTTTTATTTCATATTCACTTGCTTCTTTGTTTTCAATGATTATAAGTTAACTTCTTTTCTTCGGTTATCCACACAAATGTCTTGCCATATTGAACCACTTATGAAGCGTGGAAGGAGTTCGAAGAATGGCATTTTAGAAACGGAAGTACACGGCTTCTTTTCGTCACCATTCTCAACAGTTGTAATAGATTTTGTGCGCAGATGAGTTTGGGTGCTTATTTCATTGTTGCGCGTGTTGTCGTCCAAAATGCAGTGGAACTGAAGGTGCAAAGAGTTCTTGTAAAATGGTTTAGTACTTATCAAAGTCAAGAACATTGTCATTGGTTTCCTTCCAAATAAATTGTTGCATCATTGAAAATAATAGCTGTGGCATAATAAACTTTTTTTCAATGATTGTGATTGTCTTTTCCAAGAATCAGTCTTGTTATAATGTGAAAATAGAAAACGTTTTAAAAATCGGGAACAGATTCTCAGGATGCTTTTCACTTTGTAACTTGACAAACTCTATGTCAATGTCAAGTTAAAAGGTATATTATGAACATGCTTGTTTAAACTATTTACAGCAGTGTGATTCCTTTTATAGATATTTGTCTTATATTTTACACCGGGTATTTACTGTTACAGTGGAACAGCCATTTGTTAGTCATTAACACAAATATACACCAAGCAGTTCGTTAATGCTCTTTAAACGTGTCTTTGTTTTCTGGAGTCTGATACTAAGTTGGATGGCTTCTAGCTCTGTTGGAAAAAATCATTGACTTAGCCAAACGATCGTTTTTTTTAGGAGTCGACTTTTTCGTCAGGCTCTTAATGATCAACGTCAGGTAAATGTAAGAGCAGGTGTTGATTAGCTTTAATGTTGAAAAAGTGTGGAAAATATATTTTGGCTATTTCAGTCATTCCAACCGTCTGAGGCATTCTACTCGAAGTCATGGCCCAATAATGCATGGAACCTTTAAATTGTACTTTTCACATTTTAATGTAGATGAGTTTGGGTCCGTTTGTGATGATGGTGGAACATTCGTTGCCTTTCAAATGAAAGTGTTCTGAAATTTGCTTTGGCTATGACTATTGAAACAGTGCCCTTATCGCTGAATGTCCACAACAGTATGAGTTTCCTGAAAGATTTTATTTATTGTCCCCTGGAATTGTACTACATTTGGAAGAATAAAACTACGTTATGGTACACACTTTTCAAAATCAATACGAGGATGTGAATGTAAGTCTCTTTTGCATATTCAAAGTAAAATAGATGACGTTCATTGGTTTCTTTTTGTTCTTGTGCTGTTATTCCTTGAAGTCTTTCTTATTTACTTATGTTATATCTTTGAATCCAACATTGATTTTGAAAGGCCACGTTTTTTGTATAAAAGAGGCATTTTGTTCCATGGAGAAACATGTGACTTGGAGTTATTGGTTCCAATAAGGTGTCCACAAGAAGAACACAATAATTAAAACAGTTAACTTCAGGTCAGGGTCAACCAAAGATTTAAAACAAACTGAGGCACGGCCTTTTCTCTATTTCCCCATTTTGCAGAAAGTCTCTTTATCTTATTACAGAATTGTCCAATACTTCCAATCACACGTCCCTTGGATAATTGGTACGGGTGATTACACACTGCTGCCACCCCGTGCCACGATCTTCGTCTCGTGCAAAACTTTATTGACTAATTGTGCAATGTATATATGCTTAACTTCGCCAGAGAACACATACCAAACCGTTACTTATCCAATTATTTTTTAGAGGCTTAATGAACCGCCAAAATCGAGGTTTGGAACGTTCCACATAATCTACGCTTCCCTTAATTAACCGATTTCTGCAACATTAAAACTTATCATCACAATTTTGCATCAGTACAAACTCTGTTTCTGCAACATTTCAACCCTTGGAATATTTGTTACTCTGTTTCTGCAACATTTCAACCCTTGGAATATTTGTTATACTTAGAACCAAATTTGCCTGTGGCATATTTGTTATACTGAGAACCAAATTTGCTTTATCGTCATCAACGGAAACCTCATGAAATAAATCTCACTAAATATCAAATCATTTTGATAGAAATGTATTGCATGGGATGAACAAACCAGGTACAAGAATTATTGACGCGGGAGACGAAAAGATGTTTATTTGGTATCGTATCTAGTTTTTCTTGAGGTTCGAGGCTTTGCACAAGCATTTCCACCCGGAGTAGCATATGCAGTCCATATGAATGTAACTCTTACCATGAACTGATGGGGTCTCTCTTACACAGTTCGAAATCACCTATATACTAAAACAGTTGAGGACATAAGCACTTATCGACCGGCCGCTATCATAAAAATGAACGTTGTTTGAATGGGTGATGACTCTAGCTGGACTCCAACAATCCATATCACAGTCAACCTTAAACTCACCATATTGGAATGTTCACATAAGTGAGAGGAAATATCGTTGACATAAGCGAAGAGAGCAAGAAAAATGTATTAGTTTCAAGATAGCTGCATATGAAGGAATATATACCCATTTTTCTCAAGTGTTTTGACAAAAATCAATAATCTACTATAGCTACTACTCGTACGGATATGACCTTAATCTACTATAGCTACTACTCGTACGGATATGACCTTAATCTACTATAGCTACTACTCGTACGGATATGGCCTTAATCTACTATAGCTACTACTCGTACGGATATGACCTTAATCTACTATAGCTACTACTCGTACGGATATGACCTTAATCTACTATAGCTACTACTCGTACGGATATGACCTTAATCTACTATAGCTACTACTCGTACGGATATGACCTTAATCTACTATAGCTACTACTCGTACGGATATGACCTTAATCTACTATAGCTACTACTCGTACGGATATGACCTTAATCTACTATAGCTACTACTCGTACGAGAAATGGACATAGCTTACTAAAATTACTTCTCGCATGCCTTAACATACCAACGCTGCTACTTATACGAGACATAACCATGACTTACTAAACCTATTACATGTACGAGATATGGCATTGGCTTAGTAAATCCACTACACGTACGAGATATATAAACCAGAACGTATGCAGACTAGAAAGTTCAACAGTGCTATGAATATATGAAATATTTTACATTTTCCCATTAATGTGCATACTGTTTTTCTTAATTAGTGATGTGTCATTTTCATGAATACATGTTTCATATAAATACTTCTCCATTTTAGCAATGTCTTATGTAGACCAGACGAATTTTTGCAGTTGAAAAAAAGAGTCTGTCGTAGACAATTTCCTGCAATTATAATTTTTAAAAAACATCAACAGATTTTTATTTCATTAATTGCTAATTCATATCAAGAGATTTCTCAAATCCATACAATAGTTCTTGATTTAAAACGTTTTAAAAAGTATTTTATAGGAATAAACTTCGTTATGATTTATTCAAATGAAAAACAATTACCAACATTTGTAATACCATCACTTCCAACAAATGAACTAAAAAAATCAATCAACGATCTTATCAATAATAACGTCCCACAAATCGTTGAGTCAAAGAGAAATGCAAACCCTTCAGCAACTGTTCTCAAATATAACAATGATCCATTGGGTGTAGTCGTCATATTTCTCCAGGAATTGTAAATATAACATCAACGATTGCTGTCAATCTTGTATATAATGTATTTTATGGCAGTCCTGAATGTGGTGTATTTTTCGGAAACTATGAAGCAAATATTGAAGAATAAATTCAAGCTCAGCAATGATACATTTTGTATACATTTACTCCGCAAGTACCGCCAGGATATTTGATTGTACAAGAACTTAATAATTAAGATTATCTACGATGTCATACTCCGTTATTATTAAGGGATTCATTTCAAACTTACTGACCAAAGCGGATACCCTCTTGACTTAAGAAATGCAGTTTGATCAAAAAATCTGAACTAAAATCTAAATTATTCAAAGGAATATAATTATATAATGTATCAACACGTGAGAGATTTTATATACAACCAAGAGGTACTTGGAAATCAGAACAATATTGACACTGCCTCCAGTCGGGAATCAACAATTTAATGTTGACCAATTATTGATGAATACGGCAATGAATACTTTTTGTTGACTCAGGAAAACAATTTAATGAACTGCAACGAGAATATATTATTATGATCATGCATGAGGTTAGATTATGAATTATGCGCACTCGATCAAATCAAAAATATTATCTAATTCTTTAGATTATTGGGTGACACAAAATGCATAACATAGTTCAACATCAGTGATATTTCACCCGACACAATTCACATACATATATATTTTAATAGTGATTATAGTGAAGAATTGTTAAATTTAATAATTTTCAAAGCCTATTCCAGTCATTTGTATCATAAAATATCTGTCAGATTGCTATTTATCGAGGGATCAAAACCACAGCGATTCTCTAATTGTTTTGGGGATTTTTTAATCAGTTTTTTTTTTATGAAACATAATCCACAATAATCTTTATTTTAAAATCAAATTTAGTATTTTTCAACGTAATTAAGGCAAACATGATAATTTGCTATCGATAAATCCAAAAATCAATTAGAGAATCATTGGTGTTATCACAATTAAAGAATTCAAGACAGAAAAGATATTTTAGTAAAGAAAATATTCACTTTCACTTTCATTTTCATTTTCATTTTCATTATATATTGCTGAAATATTTGTATTCGGATTCAGGGCTGCCAATTTCACTATCACTGCTGTTACTATGTTATTATCACGAGCTGATACATTCTTTTTTGTGGTCGTACACGTGTATTAATAATCTTTTTGTTTCATATTCGTCTGATAATTTAATCTATCATTGACGAATTCGTCAATGTCTGTTTATTTAACTCTTGCTAAAGATTGTAACATAACCTCTTAATTAATCGATACTCTGAAGACAAAGTATCCCCACCTCCAAATCTGCTTTGCTGTAAGGAATCAAAATCGATAATATTTATTTCTTGATCAACATGAATTTCTATACCGTCATGTTTTAATTTATTTTGTAATTGCATACATAATATTATTAATATTTTCGTAATTCATTAATTAATACAACGAGCTTACATACTATACATATATTTGTTTTATATCACATACACATACATATATTTGTACTTTGAATGAAGATACAATATGCTCCTGGCAACTTTGTATTGACCAAGTGAATGAACTCCTGACATCACCACGAGTGTGTCCGCTACAAGTTTTGTTCTTGTTTACATGCACATATGCAAATTGATAAGTTGATTGTTTTCTTTTTCAGTTTCTATTTTATTCCCCTCACATTTATGAAATCAGTATTAGACACATTCATGACATAAACATGAAATATGGTTTTGATGAAGAAAGTAGTGTACTGTATTAGACACACTCATGACATAAACATGAAATATGGTTTTGATGAAGAAAGTAGTGTACTGTATTAGACACACTCATGACATAAACATGAAATATGGTTTTGATGAAGAAAGTAGTGTACTGTATTAGACACACTCATGACATAAACATGAAATATGGTTTTGATGAAGAAAGTAATGTACTGTATTAGACACACTCATGACATAAACATGAAATATGGTTTTGATGAAGAAAGTAGTGCACTGTATTAGACACACTCATGACATAAACATGAACTATGGTTTTGATGAAGAAAGTAGTGCACTGTATTAGACACATTCATGACATAAACATGAAATATGGTTTTGATGAAGAAAGTAGTGCACTGTATTAGACACACTCATGACATAAACATGAAATATGGTTTTGATGAAGAATGTAGTGTACTGTATTAGACACACTCATGACATAAACATGAAATATGGTTTTGATGAAGAAAGTAGTGTACTGTATTAGACACACTCATGACATAAACATGAAATATGGTTTTGATGAAGAAAGTAGTGTACTGTATTAGACACACTCATGACATAAACATGAAATATGGTTTTGATGAAGAAAGTAGTGCACTGTATTAGACACTCATGACATAAACATGAAATATGGTTTTGATGAAGAAAGTAGTGCACTGTATTAGACACACTCATGACATAAACATGAGCTATGGTTTTGATGAAGAAAGTAGTGCACTGTATTAGACACACTCATGACATAAACATGAAATATGGTTTTGATGAAGAAAGTAGTGTACTGTATTAGACACACTCATGACATAAACATGAAATATGGTTTTGATGAAGAAAGTAGTGCACTGTATTAGACACACTCATGACATAAACATGAAATATGGTTTTGATGAAGAAAGTAGTGCACTGTATTAGACACTCATGACATAAACATGAAATATGGTTTTGATGAAGAAAGTAGTGTACTGTATTAGACACACTCATGACATAAACATGAAAGATGGTTTTGATGAAGAAAGTAGTGTACTGTATTAGACACACTCATGACATAAACATGAAATATGGTTTTGATGAAGAAAGTAGTGCACTGTATTAGACACTCATGACATAAACATGAGCTATGGTTTTGATGAAGAAAGTAGTGCACTGTATTAGACACACTCATGACATAAACATGAAATATGGTTTTGATGAAGAAAGTAGTGTACTGTATTAGACACACTCATGACATAAACATGAAATATGGTTTTGATGAAGAAAGTAGTGCACTGTATTAGACACTCATGACATAAACATGAGCTATGGTTTTGATGAAGAAAGTAGTGCACTGTATTAGACACACTCATGACATAAACATGAAATATGGTTTTGATGAAGAAAGTAGTGTACTGTATTAGACACACTCATGACATAAACATGAGCTATGGTTTTGATGAAGAAAGTAGTGTACTGTATTAGACACACTCATAACATAAACATGAAATATGGTTTTGATGAAGAAAGTAGTGTACTGTATTAGACACACTCATGACATAAACATGAAATATGGTTTTGATGAAGAAAGTAGTGTACTGTATTAGACACTCATGACATAAACATGAAATATGGTTTTGATGAAGAAAGTAGTGCACTGTATTAGACACATTCATGACATAAACATGAAATATGGTTTTGATTAAGAATGTAGTGCACAGTATTAGACACACTCATGAGATAAACATGAAATATGGTTTTGATTAAGAATGTAGTGCACAGTATTAGACACACTCATGAGATAAACATGAAATATGGTTTTGATTAAGAATGTAGTGCACAGTATTAGACACACTCATGAGATAAACATGAAATATGGTTTTGATGAAGAAAGTAGTGCACTGTATTAGACACACTCATGAGATAAACATGAAATATGGTTTTGATGAAGAAAGTAGTGCACTGTATTAGACACACTCATGACATAAACATGAAATATGGTTTTGATGAAGAAAGTAGTGTACTGTATTAGACACACTCATGAGATAAACATGAAATATGGTTTTGATGAAGAAAGTAGTGTACTGTATTAGACACACTCATGACATAAACATTAAATATGGTTTTGATGAACAAAGTAGTGCACTGTATTAGACACACTCATGACATAAACATGAAATATGGTTTTGATGAAGAAAGTAGTGCACTGTATTAGACACACTCATGACATAAACATGAAATATGGTTTTGATGAAGAAAGTAGTGTACTGTATTAGACACACTCATGAGATAAACATGAAATATGGTTTTGATTAAGAATGTAGTGCACAGTATTAGACACACTCATGAGATAAACATGAAATATGGTTTTGATTAAGAATGTAGTGCACAGTATTAGACACACTCATGAGATAAACATGAAATAAGGTTTTGATGAAGAAAGTAGTGCACTGTATTAGACACACTCATGACATAAACATGAACTATGGTTTTGATGAAGAAAGTAGTGTACTGTTTTAGACACACTCATGACATAAACATGAAATATGGTTTTGATGAAGAAAGTAGTGTACTGTATTAGACACACTCATGACATAAACATGAAATATGGTCTTGATGAAGAAAGAAGTGTACTGTATTAGACACACTCATGACATAAACATGAAATATGGTTTTGATGAAGAAAGTAGTGCACTTTATTAGACACACTCATGACATAAACATGAAATAAGGTTTTGATGAAGAAAGTAGTGTACTGTATTAGACACACTCATGACATAAACATGAACTATGGTTTTGATGAAGAAAGTAGTGCACTGTATTAGACACACTCATGACATAAACTCGAAATATGGTTTTGATGAAGAAAGTAGTGTACTGTATTAGACACACTCATGACATAAACATGAAATATGGTTTTGATGAACAAAGTAGTGCACTGTATTAGACACACTCATGACATAAACATGAAATATGGTTTTGATGAAGAAAGTAGTGTACTGTATTAGACACTCATGACATAAACATGAAATATGGTTTTGATGAAGAAAGTAATGTACTGTATTAGACACACTCATGACATAAACATGAAATATGGTCTTGATGAAGAAAGTAATGTACTGTTTTAGACACACTCATGACATAAACATGAAATATGGTTTTGATGAAGAAAGTAATGTACTGTTTTAGACACACTCATGACATAAACATGAAATATGGTTTTGATGAAGAAAGTAGTGTACTGTATTAGACACTCATGACATAAACATGAAATATGGTTTTGATGAAGAAAGTAATGTACTGTATTAGACACACTCATGACATAAACATGAAATATGGTTTTGATGAAGAAAGTAGTGTACTGTATTAGACACACTCATGACATAAACATGAAATATGGTCTTGATGAAGAAAGTAGTGTACTGTATTAGACACACTCATGACATAAACATGAAATATGGTTTTGATGAAGAAAGTAGTGTACTGTATTAGACACACTCATGACATAAACATGAAATATGGTTTTGATGAAGAAAGTAGTGCACTGTATTAGACACTCATGACATAAACATGAAATATGGTTTTGATGAAGAAAGTAATGTACTGTATTAGACACACTCATGACATAAACATGAAATATGGTTTTGATGAAGAAAGTAGTGTACTGTATTAGACACACTCATGACATAAACATGAACTATGGTTTTGATGAAGAAAGTAGTGCACTGTATTAGACACTCATGACATAAACATGAAATATGGTTTTGATGAAGAAAGTAGTGTACTGTATTAGACACACTCATGACATAAACATGAAATATGGTTTTGATGAAGAAAGTAGTGTACTGTATTAGACACACTCATGACATAAACATGAAATATGGTTTTGATGAAGAAAGTAGTGTACTGTATTAGACACACTCATGACATAAACATGAAATATGGTTTTGATGAAGAAAGTAATGTACTGTATTAGACACACTCATGACATAAACATGAAATATGGTTTTGATGAAGAAAGTAGTGTACTGTATTAGACACACTCATGACATAAACATGAAATATGGTTTTGATGAAGAAAGTAGTGCACTGTATTAGACACTCATGACATAAACATGAAATATGGTTTTGATGAAGAAAGTAGTGCACTGTATTAGACACTCATGACATAAACATGAAATATGGTTTTGATGAAGAAAGTAGTGCACTGTATTAGACACTCATGACATAAACATGAAATATGGTTTTGATGAAGAAAGTAGTGTACTGTATTAGACACACTCATGACATAAACATGAACTATGGTTTTGATGAACAAAGTAGTGCACTTTATTAGACACACTCATGACATAAACATGAAATATGGTTTTGATGAACAAAGTAGTGCACTTTATTAGACACACTCATGACATAAACATGAAATATGGTTTTGATGAAGAAAGTAGTGTACTGTATTAGACACTCATGACATAAACATGAAATATGGTTTTGATGAAGAAAGCAGTGTACTGTATTAGACACACTCATGACATAAACATGAAATATGGTTTTGATGAAGAAAGTAGTGTACTGTATTAGACACTCATGACATAAACATGAAATATGGTTTTGATGAAGAAAGTAATGTACTGTATTAGACACACTCATGACATAAACATGAAATATGGTTTTGATGAAGAAAGTAGTGTACTGTATTAGACACACTCATGACATAAACATGAAATATGGTCTTGATGAAGAAAGTAGTGTACTGTATTAGACACACTCATGACATAAACATGAAATATGGTTTTGATGAAGAAAGTAGTGTACTGTATTAGACACACTCATGACATAAACATGAAATATGGTTTTGATGAAGAAAGTAGTGTACTGTATTAGACACACTCATGACATAAACATGAAATATGGTTTTGATGAAGAAAGTAGTGTACTGTATTAGACACACTCATGACATAAACATGAAATATGGTTTTGATGAAGAAAGTAGTGTACTGTATTAGACACACTCATGACATAAACATGAAATATGGTTTTGATGAAGAAAGTAGTGTACTGTATTAGACACACTCATGACATAAACATGAAATATGGTTTTGATGAAGAAAGTAATGTACTGTATTAGACACACTCATGACATAAACATGAAATATGGTTTTGATGAAGAAAGTAGTGTACTGTATTAGACACACTCATGACATAAACATGAAATATGGTTTTGATGAAGAAAGTAGTGCACTGTATTAGACACTCATGACATAAACATGAAATATGGTTTTGATGAAGAAAGTAGTGCACTGTATTAGACACTCATGACATAAACATGAAATATGGTTTTGATGAAGAAAGTAGTGCACTGTATTAGACACTCATGACATAAACATGAAATATGGTTTTGATGAAGAAAGTAGTGTACTGTATTAGACACACTCATGACATAAACATGAAATATGGTCTTGATGAAGAAAGTAATGTACTGTATTAGACACATTCATGACATAAACATGAACTATGGTTTTGATGAAGAAAGTAATGTACTGTATTAGACACACTCATGACATAAACATGAAATATGGTTTTGATGAAGAAAGTAGTGCACTGTATTAGACACTCATGACATAAACATGAAATATGGTTTTGATGAAGAAAGTAGTGTACTGTATTAGACACACTCATGACATAAACATGAAATATGGTTTTGATGAAGAAAGTAGTGTACTGTATTAGACACACTCATGACATAAACATGAAATATGGTCTTGATGAAGAAAGTAGTGTACTGTATTAGACACATTCATGACATAAACATGAAATATGGTCTTGATGAAGAAAGTAATGTACTGTATTAGACACATTCATGACATAAACATGAACTATGGTTTTGATGAAGAAAGTAGTGTACTGTATTAGACACACTCATGACATAAACATGAAATATGGTTTTGATGAAGAAAGTAGTGCACTGTATTAGACACACTCATGACATAAACATGAAATATGGTTTTGATGAAGAAAGTAGTGCACAGTATTAGACACATTCATGACATAAACATGAAATATGGTTTTGATGAAGAAAGTAGTGCACTGTATTAGACACACTCATGACATAAACATGAAATATGGTTTTGATGAAGAAAGTAATGTACTGTATTAGACACACTCATGACATAAACATGAAATATGGTTTTGATGAAGAAAGTAATGTACTGTATTAGACACATTCATGACATAAACATGAACTATGGTTTTGATGAAGAAAGTAGTGTACTGTATTAGACACACTCATGACATAAACATGAAATATGGTTTTGATGAAGAAAGTAGTGTACTGTATTAGACACACTCATGACATAAACATGAAATATGGTTTTGATGAAGAAAGTAATGTACTGTATTAGACACACTCATGACATAAACATGAAATATGGTTTTGATGAAGAAAGTAGTGTACTGTATTAGACACACTCATGACATAAACATGAAATATGGTTTTGATTAAGAATGTAGTGCACAGTATTAGACACACTCATGACATAAACATGAACTATGGTTTTGATTAAGAAACTAGTGCACTGTGAACACGGTTAGCCTCTTTGGCACTAAACCTGTAGTATCAATTTTTGTCATGAAGGGGCATGCAATTTTGACGGGCTTGGTAATTTTTGTATAGAGGATGCAGCAATTTTACAGAATGTGCAATGGGTTCCCACAATGACTACCCGGATGTACTGGCGTATGGACATTTTGCTTGCAATAGAAAGTAAGTGAAATGGCGAACAAGAAGTTATTACAATATTTTTTATATCTTGATAGTTCATCTAGGTCATTATTCTGTTTTAATTAACATTTCTAAATACTATAAAATTCTCTCTCTCTCTCTCTCTCTCTCTCTCTCTCTCTCTCTCTATACAAGTATATATATATATATATATATATATATATATATATATATATATATATATATATATATATATATATATATATATATATATATATATATATATTGCTGATCCAACGAATAACACGTTGACTAGCAGTAATCATGACTCCTTGGAAACATTTAACGTGTGGTAAACGTTCAAAATCATATGCAACACGAAAGATGTCGATGCTACGATTATGACCAACGAGCAGCAACGATCATTAATTATCTCGACAATGGAAAAAATGTTTTACAGTAAAATTTATAGTATTAGCAGGAACAGACAATAATAATTGGATTATCCGTGACAAACATGATCCTACCCTTAATAGTGATTAATTTTCAAAAGTAAAAGTTCCACATCAGGAATCTTGACTGTTATTGACAAGCTTTATTATGAATGAGCACACTCTTTAACCGCGGCTATGTACGCAATCTATCCAATAAATGATAAACCCAGCGTTAATCATTTAAATAAATGAAATTGTTAAGGCTAAATTGTGTACCAAACGAGTAAGGGAAGATCTTATCGTTTTCACTCGTGAAAACGTTCTAACCGATAAAAGACGTAAAATAATAAACAAGTGGGGAGAAATAGATAAGATACCGGATCGTATTTCAAAGACGTCGGTTAACTGAAAAAAAAATTACATTTCCAATAATAGTAAAAATAATGAGATGATTTTACATGATATAAAACATGATAAGAAAGTGAGCTCCACTAAATATTACTGATCGTAATGCGCATGTCTTGATTAATGCAGTAACAATATTTTCACGAAATCGAAATGTTTAATTTTATAACGATGATAGGTTTAATTTTATAACGATGATATGTTTGATTTTATAACGATGATATGTTTAATTTTATTAATGAAATAAGTATAAGCGATCCTGTATCAGCTTGGCTGTTTCAAAGTTCTGATGATGGAAACTAATAAGTTTGAAGGACGTAATGGCGTTATTTATCACACATAATCTCTCCACGAAAAAAAAATGTAAAACCTTGCGTTGAAATATACGGATGAAGCTGAACAATTACTGAATAATTGTTTTACAGTTCCGTCAGTCGCAGCTCATATGCTAGAAAGAAAAAATTGTGGAAACAAACTCGGTTTGATTTTCTCTATGACATAATATCGAGTTGTGTCAAATACAGATACAGTGTATTATGGAATAGTAAATACAATTATAAAGATGTTATCTCGGTTGATATGATTGCATGTATTCCGTACCTTTTCTTGGAATGGGATAATATTCTGTACATTTAATAAGATTTGGATATCCAACACATGAGATAACCCGATACTCAATAAACGGACCATTACCCGATTTTGACTTGACTGGATTCGCTTGTATCGAGTCATTTAAGATTGCAGGAGGTCTTCATCCAGTATGGTTTAGTAAACATTTTTCAGAAAAACTCGATATACAAATACTGATATTTCTCACTGTAAGTGAATCGATTATATCATATCATTCTCAGAAAGAAGTTTGGTTTCCACAAGAAAAGAAATATTCTGATGATGAAAATCCTGATATAACCGATTACGAAAATAAAATCGCAAACGATCTCGATAGCAAAATAATCGGTAAATTTACCAAGGAGAATCTTATGATCATAAACGAAATTGTACAAGATTGATTAAAGATGATGATGAGATCGAAAAAACAAGAAAATATACTTAGTTATTCTGAATCCGTGGACGTTGAAATTAAGGATATTTACTGCAAAATACCAGCCATTAAAAATATCGTATGCATCGTCAGTGGCTAGACATAAAACAATTTATCTCAATGGACCAGGTGGTTCGGGTAAAGCAACTCGTGCGATTGAACTATTTCAGAAGATCGATATGATAATTTTAAGCTCTACTCACAGACTCGCAAGAGAAATGAAATAAATATTAAATCATGCACTTATATATTTTGTCGATCAAAGGGAGATAATTGGACTCAAGAACGAATATATTCGAAGGATTATCGTTTGGGATGAAATATGCAGTGCTGTTAGAAACATTAAAAACATTCGTGATTGGTTGCTGACAGAACATAATGTTGTAATAATGTGTGGCGATCATGGTCAACCACCGTCTTTTGTTGCAAACAAAATATCGACGTTGACATACCAGGACCCTTGAGAGAGTCAAGAGAGTCAAGGAGGATACAAAATCTCGTGTTAAATGATATTGCTTTAGTTCCTGTCAGTGTTTTCGAGAGCGCATTAGCTATGGACAAAGCTCCATGTACACTAGGATACGCAACGACAATCCATACCTTTCAAGGATTAACTATAACGTATCCAGTTGTTTGGATTGTCGAATGGTCAAATTTAGTTTATCTCGCAGTGTCTCAAGTTGGAAGAATATCTCAGATGCGGTTGATTGTCATAGACTTTACAGAAATAAAATCAAAAAATAAAAAAAACTAACGCAGTAATGTTGTGTTGGCATTCAAAAAATGATCCAAGTAATTTACCATAGATATAATTGATATTAGTCTTGGCGTGAAATTGCAATGCTGACAGGTCTTGAGTGTAATCGACGTCGAGGCGCTAGTTCAGTGAGACAGTGGTAATTGTGTATCTTCTGGAATTACTTGTAATTGTTCACCTATAAATCCTCATTGAGGAGCAGTTGAATCTAATCTGTATATTGCAGGTCTACCCATTGATATTACTACGTTGGAAATTATATACGTAGTAACATTCTATATAGGAACAGTTGCTCTTTTTTATCACCTTCAAGTTCACCGGGTTCATATAGGTACCTACAGTCACATTACATAATACTTATTGCTTTGAAAAATCATGTCGTTGTTTTGATATGTTTTGTTTCGTAATCACATTAATGAGTTCCATGGCAGTTGCACGAGAAACCTCATTATTTAGTGCAGCTATAAAACTGCAACCCAGTTTTGCAACCCATTCACGATATCTCATATCTTTTTTTAATTATTTCCTTTGCACATTGATATCCAAATAACCACTCAGTAAGAGTTCGATTAAATCGTTCAACGATTGCCTGGTCACGACGAATTGCGGTATATCCTCGTTTGATTCTGACGTCATGTTTTTCGTCAGAGATGATACTGTACCAAGAAATTCCCTGCCAGGATCAACTTGCAGTAGTTGTGGCCATCGCAAGGGCCCTCCTTGATAAATTTGTTTATAAGCTAATACAACCTCAGCTGCCCTATTAGTTAGTTACGGCTCTGTTTCTTTATATCTACTCACAACGTCAACTCGTATTTGTATGTTGATTGACATCAAACAGTTTTCATAGTATCTTGTGGCAAAAGAAAATATCAGCTTGATGCACTTCATTAGGAGTGCTGAAAGTAAAATATGTGTACAAATTTGTTTAGCTGGTGGTATATACATTTGCCACACGGCTGTCGTGCTAACCAATGCGCAGCAACAGAACGTGCAACATTACCAGCTACAAATAATAATTTACCTTTCAACACAGATTTTATCGCCAATCTAGATAATTTTCTTTTATGGAATTTAATGCATGAATAAATTTCACATCTGCAATATGTAATTTTTTTGTAAACCATTGATTTTATATACACACATACACACAGATGTATATAGCAAATAACCATGCTTTCAGATGCACTGGAGGAAGCAAAGGATCATGTGTGTCAGGGATTGATTAAGATAAATGCAATAAACTGAAAACGAACAGTGCAAAACTAACTAGCCTGAGCACTTTCAAAATTTTACATTTCTACTTTATACAGGAATGAAACCTTTACATTTATTATGTTTCAACAAGTTTATTTAAACTTGAGCTTGTTTCAAAAACTGTAAACTTGAAAATGATTTTAAATACATGTAGCTAGATTTGAGAGAAAAAGAGAGAGACTTTAAATAGTCAATTACAGAGCTATATTAATTTAATTTGAATCATATTTTCATACATAACATTTTTATTATCTTTCCAATCAAAGTCTTGATGATCATGCAGATTTAATTATACACCCAGGAGGAAAACAATGTAAAAGTCCAACAATGCAACTGTAACAAAATTGTTGATGATTCACTATACATGTATCATATTCTTCCTTTGCGTTTGAGATTACTTTTTTTATCCATTTAAGTTTTTGCCAGGCAGTATTTACTTTTCTTAATTACCGCTTAAACAACAGGTCATAAACATCGCATAAGGGTGTTACATATTTGCTTCATTGACTATGAAACACTGGTAGTTAATCATTAGTGTTAAGAACCTATCATTTGCAAACACACCTGTCAATGAAATCTCACAAGGTATTTTATGGACAATTATTACCTTACCTAAAGACAGCGACATACATTAAAACAATCTTTATACTCAGCCAGCTAATCAACTCAGTTTAACTTGAACTTACCCAAGCTGAATAAGCTTGCCTTGGGAATCGGGAAAGTTCAGCTGTAAATCCCTGACACACACACACACGAGGAAAATTTCTGAACAATCTGTATACAAATTTACAACTAATTTTGTGTGTGCAAAGCTTTTTGTAGAAATGGCAAAGCAAACCACATATGAATATTAATGGTCCAAATTTAATTTTGTTTTACAGCCAAATTGTCTTTGTCCAATACAAATTATGTCTATTTAAGTTTTAGATTAAAAACTTAAACATAACAGTTTGTCTGAGTATGAAGGAATGAAAACATAAACAGACACTCTTACTTACTTCTGTCATTCCTATCATTACTCTCCTTCCTGTCATATCTCTACTTTCCCACCTTTATTCTTGACTATGCACCACCTGCTGCTTAATAGTCAAGTGTGACTGCATCAACATACATGTCTTTAAATAGATGGATTAACCTAAATATCAAATATACAGTTGAAGTAACCTAAAAATTAAATAGTTTTTATTTAATTATATCCATCCTTTATGTTGAAAAAATGTTAAAGCACAATAAACAGTCAGTTACAATCCTTATATCGGATATGAACCAGTATAACAGCAGAAAATTTCTAAGTAATACTAAATTATGGAGAAATAAATGAATGAATAATAACTCGATTAAGATGTTATACTGTCAGTATTCTCTGTACACACCTCAAGCATTATCATCATCTTCTTCTACCCTTCTACTCCTAATCGATTTGCCATGTGATGACTTTCTTGATTTAAATAACATCTTAGATTCAATGTCTGAGTGATCTTTTGAGTCATTTTCATTTGTATCTTCAAGCTCCAAAGAACACCCACCCTCTTCAGCAGATTTGTTCAAAGAGTCCTTCTCATTCTTTTCACTGCTACTTGTGGAGGTCTTCTTCGCTTTTTTAAATGTAAATGCTCCTCTTGAACAGGCATTGCTGTCTACATCAACTTTTTCACTAGCATTTTCTGCCTCTCGGATTGCCCTTCTTTCAGTTAAAAATGCCAGAGCTGCTTTCTTGTTTGCAGAGCTGGACATGTCTTCATCCTTAACATCTTCCAATGAGTATCTGGTCCATTTATCTGGATTAACTTCAAAATCAGGCTTTCTCTTCAAGCCTCCACGTCTGAACCTTCCTTGTTGGCTGTACTTCCTCCCTGCTCCTTCTTTTGTGTCAACTCTCTGATGCCATTTATTTCCTTGCTGACTTCCTAAGTCCTTTTGGTCATCACCTTGACGACAACCTTTGCTTGTAGGCAATTTGGGAGTCTTAAATGTTGGCATTATTGTCTCAGTTGCAGTAGAATCTGGTTCCAGTGACAGAAGTTTGTGATCTTCACTTACATCACTTTGGGCTCTAGACTGTTCAAACTCATTATGTTTGTCTTCATAAGTTTTCAAATTACTGAAAATATCCTTGCATCTGTTAGTGAAGTCATTGCTTTCACCTTTTAGTAAGAAAGTTGGGGTTTCAATATTCCTTTCCATCTTGATATTCATACCATAATGCAGTAACTGAAAATATGAAGATAAGTTCTGTAGTCAAAGAGTTTCAATATATATACAAAATATAAATATGCATAAAAAATATGAATATATAAAAAAATTGATATGCATAAAAATATAATATACATAAAAAATATTGATATGCATAAAAAATATGAATATACATCAAAAATATTGATATGTATAAAAAATATGAATGCAGGTATACATTTTTTCCTTTTCACAAATTCCATAAAATATGCATGCTCTTCATTCTCAGTTTACTAAGCACTGAATCACTAACAAATATTAACAAGAGGCCAAAGATGTTTCAAGACTCTACTCATCTCACACACTAAAACTGAAATTCAAACATAAAAAAGTACTGGCAGCATAATCGAGGTTAAAAAACATTTTCCACCAGGTTAATAACAAAGTGAAATAAGATAAAAATAACTCAATCATCACAGTCATGTCAAGCTTTGGTTAAATAGTTTATCTAGTACTAGTTGGGACATCAAATTCCTCTTTTCTACCAAATTGCTATTCAACCCAAACTGTTGCTTGTGATGCATCCAAACTTAAAGCTTTGGCAAAACAGGTTAATATTTCCATAATGCTTGAGAAAAATGTCAAAAATATCAAACTAGCTGCAATAGAACCCAAAAGAATGCCAACATGAAACGGTATTTCAACCAAACATGTCATAAATATGATTCCCACATAGTTTGATATCAAGCAACCTGTATTCTTGCTACATCTGGGCTTCTTCTAAGAATTCAAAAACAGGTTCAGTTGTTGACTGTTATGAAAAGAAATTTCTGGAACACTGGTCACCTGAACACAAATTTGACAGAGCCTGCTGATTTAGTAACATTTTTACCATATTTTATTTACCTGTCACAGTATTTCTGGAGAAATTTAAAATGTATCGGCTGTGGATGGATGGATGAACAATGCATGCTACATAATGGATTCTGGACCATATCGTAAGCTTTTGACCAAGTGAGCTGAAAACAACACAAAAATTATATAATACTGATTAATCAAATACTATTTGGCAGCTGCTCAAATGAACAGAGTATGGTCTTTGAAAGTAACAGACCTAACTTCTTATGATATCAGGTATGTAACCAAACCATATAGTCATGTTGTTTGCTGGGACTGAATGGGTGGAACTATGCCATTATAATTATGTCTAATAGCTTGGCAATAATACAAAGGAAGTTCAAATCACTCTGCGATTATACAAAGAACATTTGGGGTTTTCAAAGTTAATATAGCATAATTGTGTATGTTTACTACCATTACATAACGAATTTCCAGCATGAAAAAATGCATTCTTGTAAATATGAACCTCTGACCTGATATACCTTTTAGAAAGAAACTATTATAAATGTCTGTTTCAAAAATCTTTGCCATTGAAAATTTATCTTGTACTTCAGAATATGATAGTAATGAAAACAATGACCACTGGTATCAAGATATTAAATATAAAGCATAATTAATCAAGAGAGATTTGGGCATCAGGTTTTAAAAAATAAACTAATTTACATCCATAAAAACTGCTGGACCACTGTTGTAAATGGGAATTTCAAAACACTGCGGGACCTGTGGTAAATGGACATCTATCAACACAGTGGGATCCTGTGGTAAATGGACATCAAACAGCACAGCTGAACCACTGCTGTAAATGGGAATTTCAAAACACAGCTGGACCCTGTGGTAAATGGACATCTATCAACACAGCTGGACCCTGTGGTAAATGGACATCTATCAACACAGCTGGACCCTGTGATAAATGGACATCCAACAGCACAGCTGAACCACTGTTGTAAATGGGCATTGCAAAACACAGCGGGACCCTGTGACAAATGGACATCAAACAGCACAGCTGGACCCTGTTGTAAATAGCCATAAGAACCACTGTTGTAAATGGACATCCAACAGCACAACTCATTCTCTGTGCAAATGGACATTGCAGTCAGCATTATCACCTACATTTACACTGTTGTAAATGAATAGCCATCAACACAGCTGGACTATCATAGTAAATGGACATTGTTGTTTATGACAAGTTTATTATTAAAATGCATCTACAAAGTCCATATTGGTTAAGATATCATGAAATGATGGTGCTAAAAGTTTAAAATTACGCAAGCAACCAGTTTTAAAATAATATAGAATTGATGGGAACATGATTCAAATCAGTAAAAATAAGTAAACATTGTCAGTCTTACAGTTGATTTGCCACTGACTGCTAAAGAAAACCACATAGTAATCTTACACTGATGCCTTGGCTATGCACAAAGCAATCAGCTTACTGAATTCTTTTGAAACTCTTTGAAATCAGAAATTGTCCTCTTTTTTTTTTCGGGGGAGGGAGGGGGGGGGCTGTTCATGATACTGGAGACATTAAATTGTAATTAAAAAGCTTACAATATTTTATGGTCTTTACCCCTGGTATTTTTGCGAGTTTAGTGTCAGATTCATAGTGACCAGATTAATCAAGGAATTGGAAGTTTACTTGTAAAGTATATTCTGTACTTAAGCTACATTGTATTTTAATTTAATAGCAAACTGCATTTTGTAACATAACATACTTAGGACCTTTTAAAATCAATGACAAATTTTAGATACCTGTATTATTTTCCATTATGTCACAATTGTTTCCAGCCTAAATGCCCCCCAAAAGGAGAAAAGAAATTAAAGTTTGATATAACATTTATTGATCATCAATTTATTATCAGTGTTAAAAAAGTGGTTGAGACATTGGAAGACATTTAAATGTCTTGCTATTTTTTTAAAGATATTATATATGTAGTTAATACAGAGGATAAAGAGGGAAAGACATGTTGCTCTCCACTGCAAGACATTTAATTGTCTTATCATTTTCTCACAGATCTAATGTGATTGATAAAGTGGAGAAAATCCTGATAGCATTAGCATAAAAGGATGACTTGTGATAAAAAAATAATTAGATTTAGCTTAATATTTAAAACTTTATTGGCAGCAAGAACTTAAAAAATGTAATTCTTACCATTATCAATCAAATTAAAGAATGTTAAACTGGTCAAATATAAGAAGTTAAATGTCAAGATTCTTTTGATGGATGATTGAAAAAGTAAAGTACATTAGTTGATTTATCCTGTGGAGAATATCAAAACTTTGATTTGAAAAAAGCAAAATTGAGGATTTTGATTTCATCAAGAAATATGTGGTAAAAGTGAGATAATAGTAAATTTACACAAACAAAACTATCATAAAACAACTTCTGAACATAGTAACAATCACACAAATTATAATGACAAACAGCCACTTCTGAACATAGTAACAGTAACATACAAAACTGACAACACTGCATCAAATTATGGTGAGGGATGGTAATAGAACCATGGCAAATTCAGACCAGGCTTATAAAACCCAAATTACTGACTAATTTAGTCCAGATTAAGGGCTGATTACGACCAAAAGCATGGGCTAATTCGGACCATGTGAAATATACTCATGTTTTGTCCTTGATTAAATTGTTAATGTGACATTTACATTTGTTGCAAATATTAAATTTCTTATTAGGTATACTGAGCAGTTCAATCATGCATTTAATGTCTCAAAATCTTAACTGAATGCATTGATAATGGGGGTTGTCATATATTATGAAACAAAAATATGTAAGAATGTTTATCATGCATTGGAAATTTATTAACAAAAAATTTTGAGGCAGCTTATTCCCCTTTGTGCAAAATTTCAATGGTTTATTTTATTGATACAAAATATTAATAATATAACAAAAATCATGAAATCAGAGATCACACCATAAATTTATTTTGTATAAACATGTACATTTTAGTCTGTATATGCTACTGCTTCTGGATTTATTTGCACTATATATATATATATATATATATATATATATATATATATATATATATATATATATATATATATTGGGGTCAAGTTAATTTAAGATTTAATTCAATACATTGTTACATGTCTACATTCTCATAATCTTGCAAAAGTGGTAGTGTTATCTCTACTGAAACATGAAATTTATTTTATGAATCTTTCTTTGATTTGATTTTGTCTTTTTTATTTAATGCAATAAGCACAAGATAGACAAGTTACAGCACCATGTGTGGTGTGTAACTGATGGGGGAAGAACCAAAGAATATCCCATTATAAACCACTAACCATGTAACAATGGGAAGCAACTGCTGGTGTGTTTCACATTACTAGTCCTGCTTTGAAGCACTATATATATATATAGTGCTATTGTTACATTGGGTATTTTGTTTACAACACATACTGGTATGTGTATGTCAATACATTATAATATAATATCATGTTGACTTGGATGTTATACTGTGTATTGTACTATATACTAATAATACTAAATAACTCTTATTTTATAAAAAATATGAAAAGTAGTGTCTTGTAAAGAAAATCAATTAGTTTCATACAATATCAATCTAATACATCTTTAGTATTTTAAGATAAAATATATTTTAATAATCATTGTTTCTCTTCATTCATTATGTATCATTTATGTATCATTATGTATCATTTAATCATTATGTATCATTTAATGTTCTGCAAATTACTAACATTGAAATAAAGTCAGTGTGTTTTGTTTTCATCTGTATATCTTCATTTAAGTATGTTATTTATTTTTTAGTCAATAAATACTCGTCTGAGTATATTAGTGCCATTAAAAATTAGAATTAAGTCATTATTTATTTATACTGAATAAACCATACATACAAAAACAATGAGACCAGGCATGAATTTCATTAGTGCAATTCTAAATGAATGCATTTATTACTGAAAGTGGATGCCTAAGACGGGAAGATAAAATCTCTCAATTTATTATTTTAAATAATGTTATTTATATAAAAAAAACAATGAAGAATGGTCCATAAATTCTGGAACATAATTTTAGAAGACTGTTTCACAGCATGGGACTTCCAAAAGACTATCAATCATCCCTGGCCTTTCCTCATCTGTTTATTTTAATATCTCCTTAGTTTACCCTTAAATTTATATTATCACTGTTATTTTAATACTTTTTTCATTGCATTCTTAATTAATTTAAAGGCAAACACTATAAGTGGGATCATCTGACAATGAATTGGCAAAAGCCATTTGACCAATGCTGCTATAGTTAATGAACTTTTGTGATCAATTGCCAATTTACTGAATTTAAAACCATTCTAGAACTTAAGCTATAATGTTGACCTATAATGTTGATCATTTGTGATATGGAATTTTTTAAAATTATATTATATATCTATTAATATTCAAAATTATATTTTCAGAAAAAAATATATAATGGATTTAATTAGCGCTTTAAATTAAATATATTCAAATGTTTCAAAGGTTAAAATGAAAATCAGTTTGCTTACTAGTTCGAGATTTCACTCAAAATACAACAATTCAAAGATAACTATATACAGAAAAAGTAACTGAAGTATATAATGCCATCGTTTACCATACATCAATCTTTTTACAAATTTTGGAGAATAAATGTAAAGAAAGCATGATTTGGATGAGAAATCAATACATAATTAATCTATATGTATTACTGTTTGATAACGTGCATTATGTGGGTACTGAAGAAATTTATGAAAAGTTAACTTTATATATTCCTTATTAAAACATTGGAAAGTTATTTTGTTATAAACTGACAGTTAATTTGGGCTGAAAATAATAACTAATTGATGTCAATTTAAAAGTTTACAGTCTTACTATGCTAGACCAACAAGTAGATCTCCATTGGTTTTTTTTCCCTCAAATATTTCACACAGTCCAAATCATCCTGGCATTTGGGTCAAATCTGCATATATAATGTATGCCAACGAAGCTGGTAATATGGGACGAATTGACTACGGTCCGAATCAGCCAGCATTCGTGGAAAATATTACTAAGTCACGATGCTAATGTGGTTATTTCATTGATATAAGTTATATACAAGTTATCTGACATCGTGTTTTCCATAATAAAAAAGAGCAAAACAAACAGTGATGCTTAAATTGCAACAGATTAAAGCTATCCGAAATCTGATAACACTTCCTCTCAGCTATCGAAAATAGGTACGATTCGGTGTATTGCAGTTAAACTAACATACACTTTCAATCCCTGGTTTTCTTGCAGGTTTATACGTTCCTATAAAACTAAAACATTAGTTTGCACGTTTACTTGCGTTCTAAAAATTCTAACTTTAAAAGTTTAAAAGAACGTTTAAAACAAAGTACAAGAATCTCCACAATCTGGATTAAGCCCGTTTTCGGGTACGCATGTATACAGATTAGTGAAGCCGTACTTTTTTTTATTATCAATAATTGTTCCACGGATATCCTATACCAGTCTGCTTGGCTTAATTACGGATATACAGTGATACTTGCATATCAGGTATCACGGTACCAATTGTTTTTCCATAGACCTCAATGCTAATATTTGGAGAGATAAATATATTTTCTATCCTAATTTAGCGTGCATCTCACACACTGTTATAGAGAACAATGTTAGATTGTCAATTTGATGATGACAAAACCAGGTACTCCATTGCATTTAAGAGAGATAACTCTGCTGGAACTAGACAGGGGTATGAGTTATCTAGTCACAACATACCTATTTTCAGTCATGTCTATGACATTTTCAAAAAATCATAAAAAAATACAAAATATGATCTGTATAGGAATTAACATAAATTCACATGTTGCCAAGAGGCTAAACTATTTGTTAAGCCTAACAGAAAGTACAACTCTTACATAATCCACCAATCATAGCTTGTGTTGTTCTTTATTTCTGAATGGTATGGACCCCTACACCTTAAGCCACACCCACATGGACTTGCGCAATTGGTACCGTTATACCATCAGAGGCTTAGCGGGGGAGGGGGGGGGGCAGGGAGGTACTTATGTCCTCGGGCGCCATACTAGTGGGGGCGCCAAAATGGGCTTTAAAATAAATTGTAACGAGTAATGGTGATTTTATTGATGAAAATAATGGGTTTCAGAGTGGGGGGGGGGGGGAATGAATATTGTCCCCGGGCGCCAAACACTCTAGCCACGCCTCTGTTGCATATCAGAATATATTAACGTTGAGCTATAAAATGCCTGTGATTAATATTATTATGCTTAGCCTTGCATTTAAATGTAACATTTGTTTCAATTTAATATTTCTCATTATTTCCAGGTACGATGAGCAGTTTTAAACTGCAATATAGGAAACAAAAACCCGATTTTACTTTTGAGATGATGGCGTTGTTCTTTACAGAGATCAAATGAAATAGTGCAAAATCATTTACTTTGCATTGCCAATTTAACAGTGAAATATTCTCAAAGCAGCTTTATCACCTTTTGATAATTTGAAACAGTTCATTTTATTGAGAAATAATACAAGTATTTAATTCAGAACAATAGCATACGTCTATATTCTGCTGATCTAGTGAACTTCGTATTAATTACAGTAACGATAACATAACTGTAACAAGATAACCGGGTGGAATTTCGGGATTTACAACTAAACACTTTTGACCAGGAATAAAAAAAAACACCAGGTAAAAGGCGAAAATAAACAAATAAATAACAACAAATAAGTTAAAAAACAATCCATAAAATAAGTATAGGAACCTATCCTCATTCCGCTCACCTCCTCTAATTTCTGTCTCAACACAGCCTCATTGACAGCACATAATAAGCACTAATACATATCAAATTCAAAGGTCAGAAAGCCAAAAATTAAATAAAAGTAGATGGTCTGAGACCAGACCATCATACAAATTCTATCCCGATATTATGATCCCAATTTAGACAGTAAAAGGTAGTCAAACAACCCAAGACTACCAGGCCCAGCAGCACAAGGCTGCACATTAAGCTAAGGAATAAAACATAGGGCCCAAACTAATGAATATAATGTGGTAAAAAAAACAAGACCATCAGACACAACGGCACAATGATGCAACCATTTAAAACAAAATTAGAAAATAGACAACCAAACTTAAGAAATATTAGGTGGTCTACAACCCAGACGATCAGGACCTGCGGGGAAATAACCGCAAAACAAAATCTTAGCTGTCGTATGATGCTCTATACTCTATTAACTCAAAACAGCACAGATTTCATCTAATTTAGGGAAAAAGGATTGGATAAAGGGATATCACCGCTGGACCACAACCGGAAAAAAAAAACATCAGGAGGGGAAAAACATCAAGGAATCCAGATCAAGAATAATGATGACTGGTACGTGGGAACAATCATATGCTGGGGCACCAGGAGAACAAAGTGGCAGCCTAACCTTAGGAGCTACAGAAACAGACAAGCGCAACACAGAAAATAAACCGATTGTTTTCATTTCCTGGTTTACAGGGCTCTCATTTGGTACGAGAACCCGTTTCGAACAATCTATTTTACAAAACCTGGCTTGATTGTTTTTGCACACCGTTCAAAATTAACAAGCTATTTTTACCAAACAGTGACTATACTTAATTATGTCGCATAGACATTTTAGTATTCAAACTTGTTAGGGACTTAATACATGTACAGTTTGTACTAGACATATTGGAAAGTTAGGATAGTTAAACAAATTTTACGACTCCATGGATTTGATTTAATTGCAATGGTGGCTCACACATTATTGGTATTTTTCTGTTCATTAGTAATACCTAGACCAGATTTGAATTAAGCACGGAATCACGATGTCGCGGACTTAATGATACCTCTTACATGCTACAACTCGGATAGCTCCAAATGGCGGAGATGTGAAACTAATTTCACCCGCCACCACCTCTGCTTGTGTCATTGCACACCATAAACACACCTGGCTGTTAGGGTTGAGTGTGTATTGGGTCCATTCTCACTCACCCTGGGCCTTCTATTCAGGTCGATGGTTACTTAATAGCAACCCCAGACCTGACGACCAAATTAAATAGTACTCTTTAAGTTCATAAATGCCTGGGGGAAGCAGCACCATTCCTCCCCCAGGAGAATTAAATATCCAGCTTTGCTGGAAACTTAAACCAGGGACACATGCCCATATAATGAAACTATCATCACTATACATAAGATGTTTAATTATGAATGAGCACTTAATTATGAATACGTACGTGTATATATAATCCAAATATTGGATTAATTAACATAAGAACGCACAAATGTAATAATGAAAATACAAATAAATTACTCTACAAAATACCAAAAATACAAAGACAAGAGGTGCATGATTCACGTTGATTTCACAATAAAAAGGATGGATATAGTTTACTCAGCTAACAAACAATGTAGAATTGTACTCGCGTAGTAAAACGAATTCACTCAGATAGTGAAATTATGCATACAAACAGGGACAGATAGACAACTTATCTTTACTGTTCCGAAAGATACAATGGGTTTTAGGAACCCCAAAACTAGTCCACGGCTACAAAAAGATACACTCCGTCAGCAGCACACTTCTTCAGCTCCACAGCTGCTACGGTTGATTCCTGTGGTTGGCTTTACAGTTTGCACCACGTCGACCCCGATCACTCCAATAATTTTGAACGCTCAGGTAACTCTGGAGACGCTAGACGCCTTAGGCACTCCAAACCCTCCGGACGCCCCAGATACTCTGAACATCTCTACACAGCTCTAGACAACACAGTTCTACACACTGTGGACACTCCGGACAACTGAAAACATGTCCCACACAGTGTGCTATACATGACACTGGAATACAAACGTAACTGAAAACATGTCCCACACAGTGTGCTATACAAACGTAATAATGTGACACATAGTAAGTTATACAGTTTACAATACTGGCACAATAATTACAAAACAACAAGTTCAGAAGTAAACCTAACCCTGCTCGATCAGAATCATACTGTACTAAACATTTCTTACAAATGTAGGTTTATATTACTAATATAAATCCATTGCTAAGTCGTAAACAAGACGAGATATATGTGCATTATACTGCGTAAACCAAAGCTACATAGAAAAGATACAATAATAGACGTGTTAGCACAATATTTAATCTTATATACTAGAAATTAATAAATATACATCTACAGCTTAATATATGCAAGTCTTTTTAGTAGACCAGCTCACTGCCAGGACTATCCGTAATATAAAGAGCTTTACCTACTGCGAGGTATTTATACGCAGCTATTGTCTGTGTACTGAAGGCATTCGGTTCTTCCCATCAAAAACACTTCGCACGTGCGACATAGGATGGGCAGAGCTCATTATTTCGAAATACAACCCAATATACACAATTCCCCCCTCGGGTATCGTTGTACACAAAAACGAAATTCGAGAACATGTATTTAATAAATAAAAAGGTTTATACAATTCCGTGACAATAGCGATGTTATCTCTTTAAAATCATTAAATATATGTTAGTAATCTTTATTTAAAGCGCTGTATACTATTTGTTTTCTCTCAATTATACAAATTACCAACATAAAATAATCCTATCAATTTGCTAAACTGTTTTAGTACTATTGTGTGTGTGTGTGTGTGTGTGTGTGTGTGAGAGAGAGAGAGAGAGAGAGAGAGAGAGAGAGAGAGAGAGAGAGAGAGAGAGGGGGGGGGGGAGTAAAATAATCATTTATTGTAAAATTAAAAAATTAAGAAACGATTTGTCTTAACCAAAGTTTATTCGTGTATCATAATTTAAAAAAAAATCAAAATACAAATGATGCACAACACAAAATAACACACAACAATCGATATTGGAAACTGCTGGTTCCCATAAATTACCAATGTCTTCAGTGCATACAAATCAACATTTCTGGTGATGTGTCAAGACATATATTCTCATTGTAAATAATATATTATCTTAATTATATATGCAACTGCTTGCACAAAAAGAATTTCCTCTACATGGTTGTAATTATATATGCAACTGCTTGCACAAAAAGAATTTCCTCTACATGGTTGTCCATTTGTATCGTTAGTCCGATTTTCAGCAGATGGGGCGAACCGACATTTATTTAATAGATATTTCCATTACCTAAACAAAGGTTTGTTACAAAAACGAAAAATTTACGCCAATATAGCCAAACTGAAGCTTCTAATTAACCGAGAGTCGCTCTTACGGGTTAATTAACTTTGTTACTGTTTTTGCGCCGTAGTTTGTTGGTGTTTTTATTATTATTATTATTATTATTATTATTATTATTATTATTATTATGCGCGCGAGTTTATCCAACATGACACTTATTCGCGCCCCCTCAGCTGCTGTAAATTAGATCAGATTCTCATCCAAAACCCGCCGTAACACTTATTTGAGGACTCCGCCCGCTCCCCTCCCCGACTGTTGTAAATAACATCGTTGTTAAATATCAATAATACGGTTCCAGCTTTGGAATCTTTTATAGCTAGATCAGCTCGAGAGCGACTAGAAGCAATACAGAAATTTCTTCCTGTCTTTGATTCTGTGAGGCAAAATTTACAAAAACGTCATGAATCTAAGTTAAAATTTGCAGAAGGTGCAGATCAATTATTCAAATCAATTTAGAACCAACCAAAAAGATCGATGAGGCTACAACTGCATCACAACAGGTTATTTGAACATTACCAAAATAAATTAAAGAAGCTATGGATTATGCCGAACGGATGTGGTCTTGGTTCAGGTACCAAAGGAAGTGGTCTTATTTCTTGTCCTAACAATATTCATTCTGACGTAGATCGACTAGAAATCCTCATAGGTGAAAAACGACCTGGACATAATTCCCTAGAAATAATTAATGAAGCAGCTGTTACAGAATTTTTGTTTTTGTTAATAATGGAAATAATATATGGCGTTATTTGACAGTGCTGCATATATGATTGATAGAAAAGATATTGAAAATATACGTTGATATTGCTACAAAAATAATAGGTTTAGCTAGACATTCTGATAATTATACAAGTTTGGCTGGTCCAACAATGATGTTTGCTCAAGTCACTTCAAACTTTCCAGAATATTTGAACTTAAATCTAGGTACCGTACGAGATGCTGCAAGAGCCGCAGTAACACCCGCAGTGATATTACAGAATGTAAATTACAATTTAGGACTTGCAAGACGTCAAACAATGTTGAACATGTTGTTCGTAAAAGATTTTCATCAGCAAATCCGTTGCCACACATATTTGGATTTTGTAGAAATTTTAAAATGGTTATGTTTGGAGCTAAACATACTGTTGTACTTGTTAGAAAAGTAATATTAATGGTTTATTTACATGGTAAATGGCATCACAGCAGGGTGTTTCTGTCTCGCGATATATGTTTATTGCGCTACAAAATGCATAAAGAGTAAACTCGCAAGAAAGTCATATGACATTTGAAAAACATGGAGCTAATGTAGTTTCTTGAAGAATAAACGAACAAGAAGAACCTTCTAAAGATATATTGTTAAAGTTTGAATTAAATCATGTACCACATGCATATAATTGTTTATGACATTTATGGTACGTGATCAGATAGAGATACTGGTTTAATATAACACAATTAGATTTTACAAAATTATATTTTTCCCACTGAAACTTTTTGATTAATCTAGACAGTCTGTCGTTGATGTTCATTTTCGAATTCGCGTAAATGGAGACACTGGAGCTGTTCCTAATTACTGAGCAGTTGCTGTTATACTCCGCAATAAATCCATGCTACTTGAAGATGCGTTTTGGACAAACGAGAGTCGTTCATGTGCCAGTTGAAAATTGGATCACTCGCAGATATTATAAAATGTAATATCATCATGAAAATGTTACTCTGACTCCGTGTCAGATTAATAAACTACAAACCGCATCAGTGAAAAAATATTGAACTACAATAACTCCACACAAAAACAGCCAAATTACAGGTGGTCAAAATAAGCTGTCACCGAGAGAACGCCAGCGCAAAACAAAATAAAAATCAATGAGCAAAACCGGAATAAGAATTACTCTATCAGCGGGTGCTCTTTTCCTATATAACTGAATCAGGTGGTATATTTCCACTTTTTACCAGCAATACCAGCGTTAATTGGCGCCGACGCACCAGCTGTCGCAAAAGTTGCAGCGTTAGGAGCTGTCGAAACAGCGGCGGAGATGACTCTAAATAAAGCAACGGGAAATGGATATACAAAATGAAATTGAAATTAACCTCGACAATAGTACTAGTGTTGGTATCCATTGGGTTGCATACGCGTTTGATCCACTAGGAATTATGTATTTTGATTTTTACCGCTTAGCCCCGACAAAAGAGTTTATCAGGTAAATCAGCTCAGCAAATACTCCAATCTGGTATTCAACATTACCAACGCATACAATAACTGACTCACCATTATGCGGTCATGAAGCAATTAATGTACTTGTTACGTAGCGGTGATATGGACATATTTAAGCGTAGACATTTTATTCAATCAGGCTCAGTCAACCCCACACGGATTTATAACAATAAATTTACATGATCTCCGGTCGAGACACAGAATTGGACTTGATACAATTTTTGGATGAAAGACAGCAGCAGGGAGGGCGTGACCTCGAATAAGTGTCATAAGGTAAACACCGCTCACATAATGATAAAAAAACGAAGACGACAAAAAAAGTAACAAAATTAACTTACTCCAAGAGTGACTCTCTCCGTTAGTTAGAGGCTTCGGTATAGCGTTATTGACGTTATTTTTTCGCTTTTGTAAGAAGCCTTAGATTATCAAAAGGAAACATAAAATCGAGGTGGGTTCCTGTTGCTGTATGTATTTAGACTCTAATAAAGAGTAACACAGAAAATGTAAAAACAAGATTTTTAAAATTAACAAATAATTTTTTTTGCCTGGAAAAAATTGTAAAAAAGTTAGAAAAAAAACTTACAGTTTTAAGAATCAAATCCCACCCCCCAAAAAACTCAAGAATAATCAACGAATTAAATTTTAGAAGTCCTAGCAATGAAATGTTCTAATGAATCTAAGTTCGATTCCGAACAAAAATCTAGATGGAAGGCGATGACGTATGCTGTCATCTGTATAGTATTATTAAGTGTCTACAGTTCCTTGTAGAACCACTAGAAATAACACTCTGGTGTTTGAATTCCGAATAAAACTACAAGAAATGTCTTTGTCCAAGAATTGTGTAGAAGTACTCAAATATTTTCAGAAAAAGAAAATAAAAGAACATTTAGACTCTTCTGGTTACAACTAAACACTTTTCAGTGCCAAGGTAAAATAGCACAAAATCTCAAATCTCTCTTTCTAAACATCTCTATTAAATAGAACTTCTGCGCAATTACAGAAGAAATCCTGGATTGCGACATAGACGGTCATGCGATCATGTTTACATCACGTACTCCCTATATGAATTTGACAAAACACAGTCATTTTACTCTATGAATAAAATAAAAAGGAACGTTGTTTAATCCAGTGGGTGATTTCTGAATCAAGATCGGAGACTAAGTATAAAAAGTAACATTGATTCTATTATTAAGTGTTTATGAAAAGATTCCTTTCAATCTGAATTTTCCTCTTTATAAAATAGAAAACCAACTCACGTAAACAAGATGACACTATACTAGCATGTAATGGAATACAAAAATTTAAAACTCACAGACAACAATTAAATTAAAATAAATATAAATTAAGTTAGATAAACTTAATACTATGTTGTGTGAATCATTCCCTTTGTTTTACATCCTACCCTTTTCGTTGGTAATATCACGGCGTATTGTATAGTACTCTGACTATTGTGTATTGGATAGTTATTAAAATGTACTAATATGACTGAGTAATAGTAAACTCTCATTGCACCCTATAAATGTTAAACTCCCCAATGTTTCAACATAGAGGTGTAATGTTAAATCACTTTAACATAAGACTTTAACATCACTCTATAATACTTTTCTAATTTTAAAATGGAGTGTTCCTTTATGCATCAAGTGTCTCATATTAATTGTTATGTGTATTTAATTTATATCTTGTGCTTGATCTGTGTCCGTGATTTTGAGTAGAGTGTTTCCCTACCTGACTTTTGTAATTTTTATAAAAGATATTCGCTAAATTTGAGTTCAATGCCTAACCTTATTAAGTGCATATCCTGTTCTGGAAGAGAAATTGTTGAAAATTTTATTGTCATCTTTCATTACAAATTACTCGCATCTGTTCAATTCCAGAACAACCTATTGTGTCTTAGGGCAAGTGACATGTATAAATATAATTTTTTAATAGAAAATCATTTATTCATGTTTTATGATCAATCTGTGTAATTACTCATTTTTGTCTTTGGATATAAATATGCTCCGAATGAATTTGGCCAGATTTTATAGGGTGGAAATGTCCCCAGCGTTCCCCTGGAGTGAAATCAAATCCCTATAAAGCATGATCGTCGTCCTGCATCATTGTCGTGCGATTATCATATCAGCTATTGATACCTGTCATGTCATTTCCAACAGTGTGACTATAAACATTTCTCTGTGTGTAGTATCATGGTCTTAATTTGGGTTTAAGTGTGTCTATTTCATCCCACTTCTTTGACATGTGATAGAATATTTAAGTAAATGGGAAAGTGTGTGTATAAGCACTTCCTACCGATTTCGTTGAATTGTGGTGAGGTATATTTTAGATAGTAATTAAAACGCTGGTGTTGGATTTGTTTGCATAGTTGTAGAATAAGGGTGTGTGTTAGTCAAATAGCGGGTGCTGGATGGTATATGTGATGTGTTTGAATTGTAGATGATAAATGTAACCTCACATTCTCCGTTATCCATATAGACTGTCGACCCTTTTCTCACTTCAACATTTTAACATTATATTTTCCCATGAAAGTATAAACTATCAACCCTTTTTTCCTTAATCATATCCGTTGTACTTGTAAACACTTTTGTCCACATTAACGCTATTGTTTCTAAAAACATTTTCTCATGTTATGTAGCATTATAACAAAGGCGGGGGGGGGGGGGGGAGAGGAAATTAGCTGACGGGATGATTTCCCCAGACGCCAGAAAACTCGCCGAAACATCTGATTATTTATTTTTCGAAAATGACTAAAATTGTGTGTTTTAAAAAAATGTTAATTGTTAATCCCGACCTTTCAGAATTACGTAATGTACCGGTATCACAAGAATATGCAAACACATTTCTGCTGCTGTCATACCCTTCATGAATCAACTACAATGCTAGTCCCCTTTCGCATAGAATTGCAGTGAGTGAGATGGGTAAAGACATAAAGCAATACTATCGCCTAATCACAAATCAGTTTAAAAAGTCATCTTCGAATCGGTCAGACAACCGCTATTAGTTAGATGTATGGGAAGGGGTATGGAGTGTTATTTTGTAATATTTATTTTTAAAAATTGTAAACGCCTGCAGATGTCGTTAAAAAAAAAAACAACGCCGGTTTCTTTATTATCGACATTTGTTTTTGGTCAATTTTGATTTGGTTTGAATTGTATACTTCTTGCCAGCTGTGTTTTGCGTTCTAAAATTTTCGACAACTTTAAACTTAGAACACATGTACTAATATGTATGGAAATGTGAGAACCATCATGGAAATGAGTGAGGTCTTGGTGGCCAGGATTGGTTGAAAATGAAATATATGTTTATGGGGAGAAAAATAATTTATTTTGAGTGTTTATCCTAGCAATATTAAAAAAGTAGAGACATTGTTTTCTTGACGGAATTGCAGTCCGTTAACAGTCTTGAGTTTGGAACATTTATTACTGAAATTAGCACCTAACGTTTGGTGCGGTATTGAAAACACATGTTCAAAACACACACGCAGGTCCAGAAAATGTCGCGGCTCATGTCCTTTTCTCCACGCTGTCATTCAGGTTTCATCTATACTTCTAAATATAGTTTGATCATGAGCACTCAGAAATTTAAAGTTATTTAGTTTTTAATATCATGGTGTTTGCATATGTTTAATACGGGGACTGACTTAGTACCTTGAGTCCTGAAGGATTGTGTTTCTCAAGTTATCTTTTTTTGCATGGAGTTTAATTAAGTAAAAGAAAAATGACTCTTGGATGGGCTTTAAAAGGTTTCTTGGATTTAAAAATTCTTCACATATTTGTACTGTTACTATGTATTGATTTTTTTTGAAAGTACGTTTTAGTATTTATATTTAAATAAAACGATTTTTTTTTGCTTCAAATTTATGGTTTCTATTCAAGGTTAACAGGAATATGTTTCGAGTGAAATTAATGTGGTACTGACAGACATATATAAAATAGGTGTTGTTTGAATGATATAAAAAATTTAAATGCCATGAAAAAGAAAAAACACCAAACCACATTAAATGTAAGGAAAATCGTTGACCGCACGGATCCACACTGGGCCCCGTTGAAAGAAGTCACAGCGCTCCTTAGCTAGTGAGAGGAGGCACTACCTCCCTCCCTGAAAAGAACCCTCTCCCGCATCGGCCATTCGGGCCTCGCGTTTTGGAGCCATTTACGCCGCTGACAGTCTGACACTCAGCGACATTTACCCATGGTACGCCACTGCCCCTGTTGAACATATGGACCCGTTTAATATAAGATTTTTCCTTGTCCCCCATGAGCATAGGTAACAACAACCCTAGGTTGTGTGAGGTTCAAGGCAGCAAGCGATGAACGGGGCACCAAACAAACAAAAATTTGTTAATGCGGAGCTCATTTGTTATGTAAAAAAAATCGTTGTAATCATCACAAGGGAGAGAGAGAGAAGAAGGAAGAAGGCTCTCTTAAAAGCGTGCCGTCACGATGTTAAAACAGCTACACTACATCTGGAATTGAAGAGTCAACGTCAGTTTTCTGCTGATACGTATAACTAAATCTGACCTGATTCGCGCATTTCTATATATACGTGCGCGGCCAGATTCAGGGTTAGACAAGGTCATACCCTCTACGCATCAGACAGAAAAATACTAACTCTCTAGTCCGGTAAGAACCAGTTTCAACCAGTAAAAACCACCTTACTTGCGTCATAAGACTTAACGTTGTAGTTATTTATATTTGTTTTAACGACGTCAGACCAAATATGGATATCCGTTACTTGGAAGCCATCTTGTTTCTGTATCGTCTAGAAGTTTCTTTAGAAACTCCACCTTTATTAACCGAATTGAACCTTTGCCAATCACTAGGTCAGAGACATATTTTTACTAATGAAACCTAGAACTGTAGCTAAGTCAGCAAACGCATGTATTATGGTATACAATCTTACAAAACACTGTACATTAGTTATTTTTACTGATGTTAGGGAGTATAGTTATACACATTGTCTTTTTTCCACTTGCTCAGCAACCCTTTCTATTCTGTATAGTTGTACTTCAAAAACAAGTGAAATTACCTTTAATATATTTTAGAAACTACTTACATATAAATAAATAAAACATTACTTTAATATAATTCAAGGAAAATATCAATCTTATTAATTTTACTAAAAATTCAATCCTAACACATTTATGTCAGAATCGCTGGGGCTGAAGGCGGATGCCTCGTCCACCTTGCCCTTAGACCAGACTTAAGCATAGGGCCCACAAAACATGTTAGTAAACATTGTACACGCAAAGAGACAGTCGTATTAATGCCAATCATTTTATATAATAAAAAAGTAAATAGGGGATACAAGGGCCGTAATTCGGCTCTGTTGTCACCATACCTTCGCACCAATGTAAACAAATGGCGTAATGTTAGTTCCTGCATATCACTTTAATTCAATCATATTACTACTGCCGCGTGATTATAAAACCCTGTTTGGGTCTCGGTTATCCTTTAATGTAAACCAACGTAACGTTAAGTTTTGTTGGATATCATTATCCACCTATTACATCAGCTGCTTCTGATACAGAGCGGTCAGATACACATCTGGATCAGCATTTGCCGTGGCTGTTAGTATGTACCTAACTTAGCATATTTTTAATATAGTTTCGACATTTAGCAAACTAAGCAAATTTAGGACCCGTCGCCGCCTTCTGGCGATAAAGATGCGCGGTATTACTGGCAAACAGGTTTACCACGGTATCCCCTCCCCATGGTATGTACCATGGTGCTTTAATTGTTCCAGTATTTCGGCATTTTCTAATTAGTAAGAAACATAAGGCCATTCCTAAGTTTTCATTTATCATATCAAAAATAATGTTACGATTCTTGAGCTTAAACTAAATAATAGAAAAGAGCGACAACCAAAATGTTTAATAAAATTCATTATTTAATTTATTTACATAGAATAAAATATGAAAATTTAAAAACAACTTAAAATATTGTGAATTAAATCCCAAATAGTAATAAACGTTCTATAATAGGTTCTGAAGTATAGAGTTCCGATTGACTTCCAGTTGCGATCCGAACGAATTCCAATATTTAGTGTGCTGACGTGCAATTAGTCTCAAATGTGCTAATGTGCCAACAGGCGTGATATAGTACAAAATGTCCTTGAATGAATTCTTAATAAATTCCAAACTGTGAATTAGTCCGAAATGTATTATTGAGCACTTTGTAATTCAAAGAATTAATTCATGTTTACTAGACGTAATATTGACCATAAAATATAATCTAAAATCATAGACAAATATAATGTAATATGTTATTTACAAAGTAAATAAGGTAGGCTCTATTCCTAAACCAAATTATGACAAAAATGAGTTACCAAATACAAATTATATATACGTAGCATATTATCAAGGTCAAACGCCAACATTTAATACGAATTAATTATGCATTCAATAATTGTAAATATTATTTTCTTGTTTCTTTTACAAAACAGTTGTATTTGATGCAAATCTTTTTTGGAATATTATAAGTATAATTATATTTATGATCGTGTATTGTCATGTTTGACACGTGACGCGTATGCCAACATGGTAGCCAAATATATATTGTGAAAGAGAGAAATCCACCTGTTGGAAAAATATCAGATTTAAAAACAAATAATAACCATGTGGTCCCCCCCCCCCCATTATTTACTAGTTTGTGTTAATGTGTTGCGTATACATATTCCTTTTTAAGGCTGCGAATCATCCTAAGATTTCCGGGACAGACGTTGTTATGCTTAAAATTTTTCTTAATTACTCTTTCGCACTAAACCATTTCTCGTTTGGTGAGCAAGTATGTTTGATGTTTATTGACTCTATCTGACAAATATCTTACCTGGACGTTGGCATTAAAGTTTCCTTTCTTTTTATATCAATAGTGTAGCCACTAAATCGTAGGTTTCAATGTTAACACGTCCTACTTTTATTAATAAGCTCTTGAACTTACAGTTTTTTTTGTACAACCTATGTCATATTTAACTTGCATATCTAATTTGTCTATTATATGGTACTAACCATTTAATTTTTAGAGGCGAGTGGGGTGAGTGGGTTCGGTTGTGATTTTGTGTTGAGATATATACTTTAAAAGTATCCTAAGATAGTTTTAAAAATATTATAATGGATATCTTATGATTTTCTTTTTCATATAAATCAGAGGAAGATATTTTTCCAACTACTGACAGATATAACAATTTTTAAAAAGTGTCAGACCTCAGATCATTAAAAAGATTGTCACGTTGGCCGGCTCCCGATTGTGTATGTCAATGGAACAAAGAAATAATTAGAAGCCATGTATATTAGACCCCACGGCTATAGTTGAAAGGTACGATAACCCAGTTTTCTTAGGTGTGAAAAGTCGCACGTGCACGTTGAAAGCTTTATTCAAGAACAGAAGACCATTATTAGTGTCAGAAATCTCACCACGTTGATAGACAGCCGGGGGCATTGTCTGCTAAGTAGAATAGACCTGGGTAGAATCAACATCCCATTGGAATTGAGAGAGGGTGTGGTCACAATTTTCAATCCGATTTTAACTTAGTACTTTCGATGCTACAAACTCAATAACTTCCCAAACATCGTGCTGAAAAGGTTATAAATCAATACTCCGAGGAAGTCACTCATTATTTTTTTTGGGGGGGGGGGGACTTAGAAAATTCTAACAAAGTAAAAGCTTGCAGAATATTACGGAATTGTAATTGGAAGCATGTGTAGTTCGTATACTTTATTATTGGAATTATTACATATAATTACCTTTGTTGCGTTTAATTACATGCGTATTGGAGAAATAACTATGATTATGTAAAGAATTATATAGATTACTAGCTCGTGGTCAGAATTAATATTGCAATTCGCTTTTTGGTTACTTGGTAGTAAACTATTGCATAAATTTTAGATTATATCAATCTTGAATTCAATTGTAATTTTGGAAAATGGTTGCAATGTGTACATTTAGTTAATATGGATGTAATGATATATCAGAGCATATATATTTGGATACACTTTTCAGGAGTGTAATGTACAGAAATGCGTCAGATTGTTGTGAGTGATATTGTACAACAGTATAATGAGATTAAGAATATATATATTCACACACACACACTGATGAGACGCAATTTTTTAATGTCTGTAAGATAAGTAGTTTATATCATGTTTTTATTATGACGTTGTTTACCATACAAGAATATGTAGGTATTTCGATGTGCACAAACGGGTAACCGAAAAATGTAATAGCCTTTATCTGATGATTAATTATTGGTAAGTGTGAGACGAGATGGCTAAGGAAATAATGCTAACGTCCTTGTGTTTTCGCAGGAAAGATTTTAGGGGACAGACTTCCGGTATAGTCAGTCATGCGTGTATAAAAAGAGAGACGGAAGTGAGACTGGCAGAACAATCGGAGTCGACAAAGTAATCAGGAGAGAGTCGATGAGGAGAAAGTGAAGAAGGAAGAGGAGTATAACGAAGTCGAAAGGAGAAAGAATTGCAGCAAGTCGTCAAGAAGAGAATGAATTGGAAGAATGTGATAGAATACACAGATGAGCTGGAAAGCTATCTAACACTACATATCTAGTTATGCAATAGGCTGTTACATGGTCGAGCGGAAGAAGAGTGATCGGATAATTATTATAATTTGATTAATAAATCTGTATTAAATTGTTATTCATTTTAATTTCACTCTTTTCTGTACTCAGTAATTTAACAGTCGGCATTGCTGATTTGGGTCTTGGAGCTTTACCTCTCTCTATCACTAATTTCGCTTCAAAATCGAGGCTGGTAATAATTTAAAGAAAATATTGGGAGTACCCCACCTCAACAATAATAACACACCTACCACGGTGGCCGCCACACTGACCATGTCTAATATAATTGCGGTATGCCGTGATACATATCGCGGCATGCTCAGAATTACTGCTATGTACCTCGGTACAAATTGTTTGTGTGATACCCTGTTCTTCTAGTTACACCGGCTTACGGTTACCCCAGTACTTTATCAACGCATCGGTACATCGTAGTTTCGTTCTGGCGTTCGTATATTGACGCTGTTGCTAGGGACTGGATACACTGTTTCTGCAAAACAGCTGCAATATTTTTCATAGTGATGCATCACTTGTTTCACGTGAATCGATGCAAATTAAATAATAATAATAATAATAAATAATAATAATAATAATAATAATAATAATAATAAACGCGATATATCCTTATAAAAGAAGTAATTGTTGGGTTGTTAAAGTTTTAAAATATACTTAATATTGTATTGCTATTTATTATAATTTGTTTTACTAATTGGCAACTTTAATCAATTTACCACGGCCCAGTAATAATATTGCCACGTAAAGCCAAGCAGAAAGCCGGAAATTACGCGAACATGAATATTCATCAGCTAACAACATGGCGACACTCTTGACAGTGATTGTCAGTATCGAGTTCATTTTGAATCAGTTCTCTCCAACTGTAGCCTCCACACACTGGTTGGTCACTGAGGGTGGCAGGATTCAATCACAGGTCTGATATCTTAAGAATTTAACTGCAATGCATGCTGATCATGAAACAAAGTGTGAAGCGTGTTGTGTTTACTTGTGTTGAAAATGTGGGGGGGGGGGGGGGGTAAGAGGGTACCCGTCTAACTGATATTTCCGCGAGTATACGTTATGAATTGTTAATACAAAAAAGTATCGAGATTAAATTGTTGAAGCATTGTCAATTAGTATACATTTCAATTTGATAATAGGTCATTTATCTAGTCTGTATCTTGAAGTTCATTAGTTATCCGTAGAGAATATATTACGACCTCTGATGGGTATTTCTACCGTCTTATGTTTTATTTCTTTACACTGTCGCAAAATTCAAAGTGACAATCTGTACACGCACGCACGCACGCGCGCGCGCACACACACACACACACACACACACACACACACATACATACATACATACATACATACATACATATCTAAGAGAAAATAGGTTTTCAGAAATTGCACTTGGAACAATAACAATTCTGTATTTTACCTGCTGCATAATGGAAATAACAAGGGTAAAATGACAGGTGGCTGAAACAAGCTTTATGTTGAAAAAAGTAACAGCCTGATGGGAAGTAAATAATTCCAAGTGACAAAAGTTCCACAGATTACTGCTGTGACCCTTTAAAACACCTGACCCAGTCAATCATTGGATTAAAGATACAAGCCTCTTAAGCAGTGTTTGGCTGCTGTTCCCCTCATTGATGGGCCTGGGCTGTAATCTGCAGCTCTTTTTGCTAGTGATATATTTTTTTATTTATTTATGAAGCAATCATTGACCTCTTTTGCGTTGGACAAACACATTACAGGCCAAAAAAGGTAAGTGTTGAGCAAATGTTTGCCTTGTCCAACAAGGTTAAGCTTCCTTGCAATTTGCCAGTACTTACAGACCTATGTAAACTGCAACACATTCCTTCTTCAATTGGGAAAAAGCTAAATGGATCATAGCAGTAACCTAATTGCTTGTTTTACTGTTGGGATAATTATTTTTCAAAGAGGCTATTGTTTATTTAAACACTAAAATTCCATCAGCTACTAATTGTGGTATAAACCACTAGTTGTGGTCAGATGACATCGTGAATACAAATTTGATATGGCATCAAAAGTATTTTAATGTAAACAGCTTGAAAAATGGTAATTTTTTTTTAAACACCTGGCTTCATTTATTTGGTATCATTTTCGTCGTTAGACATTTTTAAAAATTCAAGACTCCCAATGTAGACTATTTGGAACTTAAAATCAAAACCTACGCAATCACTACAAGTGATCCCAGATATGTGTCAGAGACATCACATGTGAAAAGTACTGTCTTTTCTCATGTGAGGCATACAGAGTCAAGGTTTCACTGGCATACAGGAGAGAGCTTAACAAGCAGGCATGGTACACAGAGATCCTAGTGTTCAGGGTCAGCATGCTGTTATTCCACACTGTCTTAGACAACCTGGAGAGAGTTGTTGATGCTTTTCCAATCCGCTTGTTGAGCTTAACATCGAGCAGTAGGATGTTGGTGATGGTAAAGCAGAGGTATGTAAACTGACTGACTACCTCAAGTTTGTAGTTGTTGATGATGATGCTTCGGGGGTCTGCGTACTGAGCCATCACGTTTGTTTTCTTTTAGCTGATGGTCAGTCCAAATTCACTGCATGCTTTAGCAAAGTGGTCTATCAGGTGCTGTTACTCCACTTCTGTGTGAGTGTCTATGGCAGCATCATATGTGCACAGCATGTCCCATATGGTTGCTTCGCACATTTTGATCTTTGCCTTTAGTCATTCCAGGGTGAACAGTTTGTCATCTCATCTTGTGAACAGGTAGATACCTTCTGTAGGTGTCCCAAAGGCATTCTTGAGCAGGACAGCGAAGCTGCCAAACAGTGGAGGCTAGGATGCAACCCTGTTTCACTTTGCTGTGGATGTTGAAGGGGTTGGATGTTGAGACATCATACATGTACTTTCATGTCATCGTTGAAGGGCTGGATCGTGCTTAGCAGCTTTGGAGGACATCCAATCTTCACCAGGATTGTGACGAGCCCGTCTCAGCTGACCAGATCGAACACCTTGGTGAGGTCTATAAAGGCCAGGAAAAGGGGTTTATGTTGTTCTCTGCATTTCTCTTGCATTTGGGCATCATTGGTTACATGGTTCTCTCTGGAGTACAGTTCAGAGTAGTACTCAGGTCAATGCTCCATCTGCTTGCCATTGTCATGGATAGTATCGCCATTATCATGGATAGTATTGCCATTGTCATGGATAGTATTGCCATTATCATGGATAGTATTGCCATTATCATGGATAGTATTGCCATTGTCATGGATAGTATTGCCATTATCATGGATAGTATTGCCATTATCATGGATAGTATTGCCATTGTCATGGATAGTATTGCCATTGTCATGGATAGTATTGCCATTATCATGTATGGTATTGCCATTGTCATGGATAGTATTGCCATTATCATGGATAGTATTGCCATTGTCATGGATAGTATTGCCATTGTCATGGATAGTATTGCCATTGTCATGAATAGTATTGCCATTATCATGGATAGTATTGCCATTATCATGGATAGTATTGCCATTGTCATGGATAGTATTGCCATTGTCATGGATAGTATTGCCTGTGACAGACTTCAATGGTGCTATTCCTTTCTTCATAGTTAGCTTCAAACCAATCATGGTCAATTTCAAGTTTTTTCATTAACCATGGCTTTCTGTTTTCATATGTTTTCATTAACCATGGCTTTCTGTTTTTCTGTTCTAATTACTTTCCTGGGGCTTGGTGGGGGTGTGGGGGGTGGAGGAGAGTGGAGCAATCTGGACATTTCCAGTTTATGCAAGAAATAAACTGATTAAACATGGCTATAAAAGACTGAAAGTAACAAATTTGTGATTTGATCCAGTATAAACCTAATTTATAATGACTAAATGACTAACACCTACATGTAGATGCAAATCTCAATGAGATTTTGATCAACACCCAATAATGGACAGGAAATGAAAAGTGTCAGCATTGTTTTCATTGTTGGATATTGTAAATCAATAGCACAATCAGTTGATATTGGTTACAGAGATAGCTATCATTTTTATGGTTTCTTAAAAATTTTGTGAGAACATGATTTAGTTTTGTCAATAATGAATCCAAGGGCTAGATGTGACATGAGCAGTCAGATTGGGTGTAATTACACACTTCATTATCTATCTATTATTGTAAAGATAAGTACAATTTATGTTGACTGCGCAGTATTTTACAAAGCTAATTCTACATTTAAGGACTTTAACCAGACTTCCTGCATACAATCATTTAAATAACTTTAGTTTCTTTTCTGTTGCTACTGTCAAATATGTACCAATTGCCCAGTTTTATGCATTTCTTCATGTTTTAATAAATAAATAGTATTTGAAATCATATAAAAGTATAATTAATTTTCTGTATACTTCACCATTTGATAAATTTCATTTAAAATCTGAGGGCAGAATCAGGGGTCCAAGTGTGAGTAGGAGAGATGCTTTCTTTGTAAAAATTTGACATATTTCCTTCACAGTTGTCAAATACATGCCAATGGCTTTACTTTATGTAGGGGTGGGTGGGGGTGGGGCTGAGTGGGTGAGTGGTCTAACGCGCTCTCCGTTACAGATCACTGCCATCTCACCTCTGTCTGCATGTGTTCAAGTCGAGTCTAAGATTTGGCTAATGTGGGTATGTGAGAAAGCTTGCCAGTAGCTTCTCGTGGGTTGGTGGTTCTTTCGGGGGTTTTGCTGGGTTCTTCCTCCACCAATAATACTGGCCGCCATGTATAGCCTATCATGTGCTTAAAAATGGCATTAAACCCTACAACAACAACAACAACAACAACAACTTTATGTACCTTACATGTATATACTCACATTCGGTCAAGTTCAACTGCAAACCATCCCCAATGTATAATATGCAAGCAGATCTGGGTCTTTGCAGTTTTGTTAGCATTAATCAGTAGAATAAACAAAAGAAACCCTTATCTTCACATGGAAACCTTCTAGTACCAAAACCACGAACAGAGCAATTTAAAAAGAGTTTTCAGTACTCTGGTGCAGTTCTGTGGAATAACTTTCACTACATGTAAAATCGGCTGAAAATATTAGAGTATTTCAGAAGAGATATCATGAACATGCATGTGTTTCTAATAGATAATGGAATTTAGTATTTTAATACTAAAAACAAGTTAAAATAAACACTAATTATTGCTATCTTCATATAAAATGCATTGTTATAATTTCTTTAAGAGGGCCAAGGGAGAATTGTCCTTGACTAATGAGTCACCCTCTATAAATAAAGCATTATTATTATTATTATTATTATTATTATTATTATTATTTGCATTATGTTACTGTAGATCAGGATTTATGTTGGTTGCAGTTTGACCTGACTTATGAGTACATTGTATGTACAGTCTATCTTTATCCACCATTAAATCAAGTCATATTTGGTATGATTTAATTGGTAATCAAACTTGCATTTTAGGAAGACAGTTTTAACATATGCTCTAATAGATACAGCATTTTAGGAAGACAGCTTTATGATTTGCTATAATATATACAGCAGTTTAGGAAGACAGCTTTATGATTTGCTCTAATATATACAGCCTTTCAGGAAGACAGCTTTATGATTTGCTGTAATATGTACAGTAGTGATGGGAATCGGTTAGAAGTTCATAATCGATCATCGGTTGCACACAACTTACTGATAATCGATTATAATCGGTTGCTAACTTTCTACAAGTAAGTTTTAATTTTTGTTGTTACAGAGTTATATCTTTGTTCAAAAGTTTAAAATGTAAAAAAAATGTATAGAAGTTAATCTCTCTCTCTCTCTCTCTCTGTGTATATATATATATATATATATATATATATATATATATATATATATATATATATATATATATATATACTTTAACCTCAAAAGCAACTTTCTTTGGCTTATCAGTTTTATGCAGCTGAAAGACTTAACAATCCCCCAGAACACTTTTATTCATATGTGATTTTTCAATTGTTTAAAGTATAGAAAGAAATGTTTTTCTTGCTTGTCATTAGTTACTAATACTACAATCAAAGCAGTTTAAACAAAACAAAAGAACACCAATTACAAAAACTTTCAAACTAACTGAACTATTTATCAGCAAAATCATGTAATGTTTGAGCAATGCTGAACACAAAAATCATTTTTCAGAATACTGTTTCTCCTTGTGCTTGTTACACTGACACTACCAAATTACCAATAGTTAATGTTTTTGTTTAAGAATATTATCAGGTCCACATTGTCACAACTTAAACGAGCCCGTTTCTTGCTGGCAAGATGTCCAGCCAGACTAAATACCCTCTCACTGGATACTGATGATGCCGGAATACTTAGGTACTTCCGAGCTAGTAAGCTAAGATGGGGGTAGAACTGGCAGTTTTGTTTCCACCACTGTAACATTGTGAGATTGGTATCATATGGAGCAGCAACTAGATATCTAGAAACCTCCTGGTGGATGACATCTGTTATTGGCTGTTGACTTTCACCAAGGCAAACAACATCTTGCAACCAATCATCCATGTCAACATTGACCTTTGCTTTCTTGTTTGGCGGACTAAGTGTAACCACAGTTTTAGTGTTGTCATCTCTGACATTTAGTAGTGATGGTGCAATTGGTAGAGGTGGCAATGAGTCTGAAGGTTGTTCATCACTAGTCCCTGGCTCCACTTGGACATTCACTTTAACATCAGCCATATCAAGAGCAACCTTCAAAAGCAGAGCATGTCCATCTGCTCGCTCACTGTCAGATAGAAACTCCAGATCCTTCATAGTATGATTCAATAAACAGCCCAACAGAGCTAGATCTTTGTCCTGTGTACTATTGTCAAGTTCTTGTCTCATTACATCTTTAAGTTTAGCGATTGAAGGTAGATCATCAGCATTTGTTTCTATACATTTGGTAAGTTTAAGAAGTATTGGGATAACTTTATGAAGGGTTGGTGATTTGTCTCTGCAAACACTGTCTGTTGCATTCAGGAACGGTGAGAGAACTTCCACAAGTTTTTCAACCAATGCTTGTTCGTCAAATGTATAGACATAATTTTTCAATGTTGCGGCTGCTGACTTGCTTATGTTTGGGTCACTGATAACAGCCATAATAGCAGGTGTTTGCTCAAGCAGTCGTTCAAGCATGTCATGAGTGCTATTCCATCTAGTTGGAACATCCATCTTGAGCTCGTGTCCTCTAGCACCTATGTCAAGTAGTAACTGCTGCTTTCTCATTAACAAATCATTTATGCTCGTGCTTTGATGGAAAAAAGTCACCAGTTTGCGCCCCTTTGCAATGATTCGTGACAGTTCTGGTATAGCTAAAGCTTTTTTCACAATAAGGTTGAATCTGTGACCATAACAACCAAATCGAGTCCATTGAAGTAAATCAAAAGCCGTGATCTCATTGGCTGCATTATCAGTTACTCCAGTTGGTGTTGGAAGATTCCATCGTCTCTGAGTGGCCAACAGGCTTTCTTTTATATTTTCCCCAGTGTGACTGCCTTCAACTTTTCGTGTTTCTAAGACAACACTTTTCAATTCCCAATCTTTGGAAATAAAATGTGCAGTCACTGTACTATAACTTTCTGTATTTAATGAAGTCCATGCATCGTGAGTAACAGCTATATCAAGAACATCATGTAGTTCCTCTTTTACTTTTTTCTCAGCCTGGTCTTTCTTCTCAGCTAGTTTGGAGGACACTAATTTACGACCTGGAATTTCATACCTGAAAATGTAAAGTTTGAAACATTTAGTCATGGTAGTCAAACAAGACATGTATTTGGAATATTTACTGTGTCT